>OY390723.1:2117977-2242756 GCA_959613375.1 Heteropelma amictum
TACAGAGATCGAGGGAGCTAGCGCAACTCGCCACCCAAAGTACCTCCCCTACGGATGTATATTTATCGACGAGTTTCAGAGATTTGTGGAAAAGCAAACCGGAAGACGAAACGTTCGTTACGTGCGGGTTTCCGCAAGTTTGTCGTTTTCATCTCGTTTTGCTCTACCGAGAGACAATCTTGCGGCTGCGGAGAGGCCATGCGAAAAAGCCGTCCCGCGGTGCTCGCGCGTTTCCGTGAACGCGGAGGGAACTCGATCGTGGGTGGCCCGCGGAACATGCACAGAACGATCGAACGAAACTCCGCGAGCGTACAATCGTATCAGCCCGGTTGTTATTTGTCGCTGTCGCTGTTGCTTTTTCCTTAATAGTCGTTCCTGCTGTTAAATTGCAGTCTTCGACGGGTTCGAGGCGCGTGACCCATGAATATATTTCACGCAATGGGAATCATAAGACGGGACTCGCGGATAAAACGATCCTGCGTTGAGAATCTTCACCCTTTTTCTGTCTCCATTTTTATCTCTCTTTTTCCTCCTCTCTAATCTTCTCCCTTTGCTTCATCTCCAACATCTTATCGCGTGTATCATAGGAGGATACACACATTTTTCCGTACGACTCCCGTAGGGTCGGAGTTTACCCCCAACTAGGGGATGCATTTTGCGGAATGCAACGCGAAGGAACTCGAAATTCCATCATTCTCGAAAAGCAATTTCGCACGTAGAAATATAATCACCGATAAATCAATTCCACGATTCATCATCGTTGTTTTATCATCTTTTTATCGACCCTTCGCGCCTACCCCCGCAGCATCCGATCTCGCGTTCGTTGCAGCTTGCACCCCTCGAGATTGCGAAATCCACGTATCCTCGACGTCGATAAATCCTCGGCTACGACTTTGTAAATTATCGCGCGATATTATATAAACTTGGACGCAAAACGGAGAGAAAGGGAACGAGAATCTTGTCGTATCCCGCGCGAATGTAGAGTCTCGGATGTGTTTCACGTTTGGTCGCGTTTTCCGTACGATGGCCCGCGGGTTTTGCGAAACCGCGGCCATTGAGCTACGATCCGCATCGAGGTACATAATGTGTATATAATAAATATGTACATAACGCAATAGAGTCTGGGAGTTGCGAGATATCCCGTACGGTAGCTCTTTATGTGCTCAGCAATGCACACACTTTTCGTGCATAAAAGTTTTATCCGCCGTTCGCAAAATGGGGGAGTTTGGTGCACAGCGAGTTGCCATTGTAATAACCATAGCCTCGTGGTACATCGATAAGGGAATTCTGTAGAACGTTCTTGAAAGATTGGTAAAAATATTCCCGATATTCCTGCGAGGAATATACGGTATATACACATTTATATACACGTGTACATATATACTTTCTATTGTCCAATCGTGTCGTATCTCGCGAGCTGACGTATACATATAATACGAGCGTCGGAACACCCACGATGTCGTCGCTTGCTCGTGCAACAGCAGTCTCATGCACGCAAAACCATTTCCCTGTTGGTCGTTCCGCACGATCCTGTCGAAACAGAAAGTGCAAATTCGCGTTGAAGGTTCGCTGAAAATCTCGTGTTGCCCGATGAAAAATATCCACTCATCGGAGCAGGAAATACAGGCCCGTGCGAGTTCCCCGAGCTGCAAAACGAACCGACCAATTTGAGATCTTCGGCGCGGATTATCGAGCCCCTAAACTGCGGACTCCGGGCGACACCCTCGGGTAAACTACAGAGGATCTCTTGGTTCGAGTAGTTTTCAAACGCCAGGGCTTTTAATCGCCAAATTTCAAAGATTCCTCGGGTATTTCACGAAATTTCGGGGGCAGGGGAGCAAAAGATTGCAGGGAAGGTTGCTGAAGCAATTTTGGGGTATGATATTCTATGTGAATCGCCCTGTAGGCTGGCTTTACTGGAAAGCTCTTCGAGATAGTCCCACGTCGTGCCAAGTCTTTCCATTGCATGTGTAACGTTGCATAATTTGTGTGTACTTGTTGGTCTTGTTCATATGTTTGTTCAAGTCACTTCGTTGTTAATATAAGATCTTATGCGGCATGTATATATGTATATTTATATAGGACAACGTACGGTAAATATAGGCTCGTGCGTTAGTGGTGCGGTCACGGATTCTCGAGCAGATCCTTATTGACTTCCGCCCGAGTACCCGAGTACACACTTCGCTAAGTACTTTGTCAGTACGTGTACGCGTACAGTGCATATTATATGACCAGGTCGACTGCGGTCAACGCAGACTCCTCTGCACTATCGCCTGAAATGACAGTACATTGCCTTTTGCTGCAATTTTGTGTGTGTGTGTGTGTTTGTGTGCACACTTTACACAGGCTGAAATATGCAGGTATGGCCACTGGACGTATTGATACACCGAGATTGGCTGCGATGAATTATTTCTTGAATTCGCTCTTGTAGCATCGCCCAGCTGTCAAATAACTTTTTCGTCATACGTTTTTTCCTTCCCCTGGCGATTATCAATTATTATTACACCGGCAAACGGCGTTTTGGCCTGTTCGTGATGGGATTGTCGCTCAAAAAAGATTTCCTTCCTGCCAGTTTGTTTTTATAGCGTAAATTCTGGTATTATTTCACACACGAGGGAAGACGGTCGCTGAAATACTTTTTCTCCCAATCGATTGTTTGTTTTATCGATTTAATACGGCGTGTCAGGGAAAATGAGTTCCTCATTTTGGTGTATGATGACAAAACTGACGGCTCAATTTGACGGAATATATATTTATGAATTCGCATACATCACAACCGCGTATTAGGTCGATAACGCTATACGCTGGAGCACGTGATGCGCGGGGACTCTTCGTTCGCATGATTGACCGTTCAATCGTTTACGTGTATATATATACATGTATTTATATAGATATATATTTTAATGAACGAGCCCGAGCACCGCTGAGGCGGTGGCGGATCGACCAAGCGAGAGGCGATGACAGCTCGCATTATTTACGGCTAATGGGACTCAAAACGCGGAAGCTCTCGGGAGGCCATTATACACATTGCCATAACGCAGATTACACATTTCATGTTAAATATAAATATATAATTCAAAAAATATACTTCACGAAATGACGGAATTTGCCTCGCCATTCGATCAAATTGGTAACGCGACTTTCTTTCAAAATTAGAAGAAAAAAAAGCACAATTTTCGAACGTCATAACAAAGTACCAATCGTCTCATCGAGCTATAAGTTTTGCGACACCGGGAACGTTCGCGATTTATCAGTATAATAATTTGGAAATTAAATGGACTTTATTTTTGGTCGATATTCGTTCGATTATTTTTCGTTTCATTTTTATTCCAATTACGCTGTAGTTACGCTTGAAGGGGTTGAGCTTTTGTACGTATTGATGTATTGATTTGTGGGTAAAGCTTGCAGGGGAGAATCGCCATTTATTAAAAAGCATCGCGACGATTTTTGGATTTTTTATCAATGCAGTTTCCTCCACGAGGAATTTTATTCGCTGTGGTTTATTTCATTTTTGAGAGACACGAAAAAGCTCCGACGACGAGGCTTTTTATACGCTCTCGATGTAATTGGAAAAAGCCCACTGGAGTTTCGCGGATCTTACTCCAGCGAGGAATTGACGAAATCGGCTTTGAAAAATATGCACGCTGCTGAAATGCATCGTTGAAAAGAGCGAAAAAAAAAAAACGTTGTAAAAGAGACGAGATTTCCGCGCATACCCCTGCGTTTCGTTCCGGAAATTGGCTGCTGAAAACGCGCAGCAAAAGTCTATAGGCGAACGTGTCAAAGCCACCGAGCTGAGGCAAATTGCATTTACTTTTCAGAGGAGAGAAAAGGAGAAAAATAGAGAGGAGCTTTGCTTGCTCTTCTACTCGTTTTTTTCTCCCAGAAGAGCCGAACTGAAGTGACGTTGACGGGAATTTGTGTTTCACGAAATATGATGGAACGTTCATTAAAATTTTGCGTAATTGAAAATTATATTACAAGGATGGTTGATTCGTGAAAAAAAATGTATTTTTATTTATCATCGCAATTTCGTCAATTTTTTAAACAAATTATTCGTTCGATGTTTCAGGGTCTGGACAATGTGAGCTCGGCTACCTTGAGGCCTTTCAATTCCGACATCAACACACCTCGAATCGACAGCTACAGGTTTTCCATGGCGAATTTGGAAGGTTAGTTGATTATCGCAATTATCGTCATTTTTGTATCAACAAATTAATAGTTGCAGAAGAAGGACAGGTATTTTTCATAAATACTGTTCAACATGATTGATTTCGCGTGTTGAAAAATTGAAAAATCGTGAATAATCTGTATCACAGAATTTGCAGAGTACACGTACGAAGAAACATAATTTTTTGTATTATTTTATGGCCATAACGACGGAAATAGATGAAATAAAAGAGCGCAAATCCGCCTCGTGCGTTTCGCGTGTGCTCTTTCAGTTTTTTAATTTTATTACGAAGTCGAGTCTCTTTCGCCGTGCCGCCAATCCCTCGCTTTAACACGTACGAACTTCCGCTAAGCAGTTAACGAAAAAGAAAAAAAAAGATCCCAAAGCCGTCGTAAATTTGCGTCCTGATATCGCAGATAGTTCTTTTCCCCGCCCTTTTCTTTTCCAAAGCACTTATGTATCTCGTTTGTGTTCCGTCATTGCTCCGGTGAGACACAAAACCAGTGACAGTTTTTCCCTTTCTATTGCATACTCATGGTGACGAGAACTAAGTGTTTACTTTCGAGCTTTTATTCCTCTCGTATAAAAAGCTTCGTAGCAGCGTAGCACGTATCAGCAGGGACATTGCCACCCTCGTATATCTCCTCGTCCTAATAGCATCGCAAGTGTACAGGGTGTCGCGAAATTCAAGGTCGATGATCTATATTCAGATGCGAGATGAAATTTCGAGACGGAAAGTCTTTTGCCATTTTCCGATCCGAGCGAATCCTGATGAGTTATGAGCCGTTGAAGCTGCAGCCAATCGGACCGGCGCGCTCCCCTCTCTCTCGCGAGCGCGCGCGCGCTTGATTGGCTCGACTGCATCGATCGGTAGCTCGAGAACGGTGCGTCGGATCGAAAAGTGGCTTAAAACTTTTCGTCTCGGAATTTCATTTCGGATCCAGCTGCAAATTACCGGCGCCCTGTTTTCGGGACACCCTCTACCGACACATGGCAGAAACTCGTCTCTCATTTCGTCCGGAGGGTTGGAATCTCCATCGATCCGGAAGACAGCCCAACTTTGACCGATTTCCGTGCATCAGTCGGCCATTCTTTTTCTTCTTTTTCCCACCCTTCTGTTGCTCCCCCGACTATTTTCGCCCCAGATTCCAAAAAAAACGAAACAGCATCATCAACCGGATCTCAATCACCCTACTCCCAGGCTCTATTGTACTCTCATCTTTTGCCAGGAAGGAGGGAACAATTTTTTCGTGTTTTGGGATTTCATTATCACCGGTGCTGCTTTTTTTTTCTCCGACATGGTACCCGAACAATGAAAAATTTTCATCATCCGTTCGCTTCTCGTCTCTCTCCCTCTCTTCTTCCGTCAAGAGGAAGCCATTCGTCAAACCTCCCCTACAATAAACGTCATGAATTTTTTCAAAAAACGACCCCTTTTTTTCTAACCCGCTCGCTGTTTTTTTAAAATCAAATATCAATTGAATTCGTGAGCCACCGATAAAATCTAAATTTTCTCAATTGGCAGGAGTCTCCGTGTCTTTATTATTTCTATTATTTGATCGATACTTTGCAGAATCAAAGATTTTTTCTCTAGCGTTTCTCGAGGCGATGACATTTTTTTTCATCCCCAAACGATGTATCGTGCAAATTTATGAAACAACGCGGACGTTATATCGACACGTCGAAAAACGATCTCACCGAGCATTTGGCATTTAAAATTCACACGCTGCCAGTTCCGGGCTGCTGAATCGTATATTTTCTTTTTTTTCTTCGCCATTTCTTTTTTAATTCTCGACACTTTCGTTGTACCTCTCGCGCGCGGTTTCCACTTTCCATTCTATCGCGGACGCGCTCGATTTAAACTTCACGAGCGAGAAGCGTGTCTATATTCCGCGATTGGCCGGAGGGTGGCATGAAACGAGAGAGGCGCGATTATACACTCGTGTTTCTTATCTCGAATCTTCGGACTATAGTTACTCCGCAAAACTTCTCTCTCGCTATCATTTTATCTCCGTCCTTTTCTCTCTCCCTCTCTCTCTCTCTTTTTACTCGTTGCGGAAGAATGCTTCGGCTTTCACGTCGTATCAGTAAATTTATGCGAGGGCGATTCGAACCAACGAAGACAACGGAGGTGCACACCTTCGATATTAATCTATCGGCCATGCAATTTCATACCCCGCACTTTCTACGTCTGCGGGAATACGCCGGTCCACCGTACAGACTTTTGTCGAAAACTGAAAATGAAAAATATTCCCGCGTGTGTCATCGCGATCGTGAGATAAGTTCCAAATTGAGAAAATCGGAAACTTGAAAATCGTTATTTTTCCTGTGAGTGAAAAATAAAAAAAAAATATTTTGCCACTTGCTTTTCCGTTATTATGAGATTTCACGGTATTACGAAAAGAATCTGCAATCTTGTGAAAAGCTCGTTGTGTGAGAAATTATGCAACATGGAATATCCTGTATGTAATTTTTATGTACTATATATATGTATGTATGTACAAATGTTCATACATAAATGGGTTTAGTGCGGTACATCGGATTGGCGCCCGCGGCAGTTTCCTTTCTTCTCCCACAGCGGACAAATGATCAGAACTCGCGATTTGTTGGACGCGAGAGGTGGCCTCGTTCGTTTTCACAAATGTACGATCGGAGGTCCACCGTGCCTCGGCAAAATACGCTCAATCGGCATCGCGGCTCTTTCTCAAAGCTTCGCAACAAAAATTTCCGGAGATAAATATAATTTACTCCATGGCGATTCAATGACACACGCGAGATAAATGGATGCTGCGAATTCAAGGATGCTGCGCATCTCTAAATAAAATCTCTCACTCTTCCCCGGCTGCGGTGATCACAGGCTCGCTCGAAAGTATCCAGAAAACAGGCTGGATATATTTTTTTTTTCAAAAATATGCGTGGTAAAAAGCAAAAATTCAAATCGAATTAATTCGTTTGAATTTAAATTGATTTTTATTCATCTTACGCTTGCATCACCGCAGAATGCAACGAAAAAAATGGATTCTTCAAATTAAACTAAGTACGAAGCGTATTTGCTATCTTTTCAAAGTTTCCAAGCTTCTAACGAGGCACGGATGTTCAACGAGATTTCACGAATTATTCGACGTGTCTGTACTCCTCTGAGACGTTTAGCGCATGGAAATTACTCGCGAGAACAGAGTTTCCACGTCGGTGACTGGCGCGATTAATATTCCGTTGAGACGGCGTAAATTGCGCAAATATGGAGCGGTGAATCCTCCGACGACTGTAATTTATTTAATTATCGATTTATCCATTAATTATTTCGTGACATTCGCTGACACTCGGTTCTTGTTCAGAGATTCATTTCCAGATTTTTAAACCGAGTTTGCGAGATCATTAATAGTGATTATACGAAGGCTATTCTCCTCTACGACGGAAATGCAATTTTCATGAGATCAAATTAAATCGTATTCGAACGTATCCCCATCGTGTTTTCCATGAATTTATTAAACTGCGATATGTAGTAGAATCAATCATATAGAATTGATCATGAAATACACGATTACGCGCATTAAATTCCATCGACGATAATATTCCAGCCAGACTAATAAATTATTTGAAGAAATGTTTTAAAAATTTCTCTTTCTTTTATATTCCGTCATTAAAAAAACACGATAAAAGTAGCGGATTTTTTTTTCGATTGTTCGGTAGTTTGCGATGAAAAATTCATCAAAGTTTCTTACGATTTGCACGAAGGATGATGATTTCGATGTTTTTGGTCCATAATGAAATGATCGTGAGGAAAAAAGCGTTGGACATGAAGTATGACATTTTGAGCCATCAGAGGCACGTGCATATCGAAAAAATCGAATTTTTGGAGCCTGGCCAATCGCTGCAGGTCCGCGCGGATGACGGTAGAGCTGCAGCAACGGTCGTGTATTATTTCGCAGACGTCTCACAGACGAGGCCTTTGGGCATTTGCTCTAGAAGCTCGCTTCAAAAAAATCTAGGTCGCTCGTGAATGGCGAGTTGCATATTTAAACTTTTCATGAATAAAATTCCCATTCGTACGGAAAACGGGCAGCATTTCCAATGGCCCGGAGCCTGGATTCTACGTCGTCCGCGCGATGACATCGAGCAAATGTGCCTGATCTTTTGTTTCAACCGAAATCAACCTTTTCGCGAATCAATCTCATCCGCAGTCGACGAGATTCGCTGGACCAACGAAGATCGTTGATAAATTTCGCTTCAAACGAGAATCCACGTGAGATCCAGCGACAATTCGATGATTACTCGTCACTTTTTCATCAATCGTTTTGCGAATAGGCCGCATGTATTTTTTGCATCTTCTCTCGATGAAATTCATGCGCGTGAGAAAAATGAGAAACCCTTCGCTAGTCAGGCTCGTGAAAAAAATACAAACGCAGCCTCTCGATCCCCTGTGCGATTTGTAATAACTCTGTGGAATAAACGCTGGAAATTCACGGTCCTTATCCGAGGAATGCCCGCTGGAGGTACTTGACTCACTCGGCAGGAGAGGAGGAGAGAGAAAACGAGAGTTCCAGCGGAGCATCTCTCCGCAGCATCCACTCGGCGTAATCGTACCTGCTCTTCGTACTCTCTGTACACCACCGCTACGACTGCGACATTTACGCAATTATAATACCAGTGCGATAAAGTACACAAATGCCCTCTCATCATCATTGACTCCGTTTTATGCAAGAAACGAAGTTATTTAAACGACCGAGATCTACTTTAGATGCTTCTTGATGAAACGTCTCGTCGAATGGTACAGTGGTAATAAAACTCATCAACTTTGCGAAACTTTTGCTGATTTTTTATTTTTGTTAGATTTCTCAAATTCGTTTCAGAGGAGAATGTAGGATTTTGTCGAGCGGACGAACTGTGGAAAATGAATAAATTCATGTTTCTTGCAACGGAAGATTTCTACTCCGAAATGGATATTTATTTTCGTTTTGTGCAAATTTGAGTAAAAAGACGAGTATTTCGGCAAAACGATTATGTGGGGGTGTGCAGATTTTTGGTGACTTTTAATTAACCAACTTTTGATAAAATTATCGAAAAAAGGACGATAAAAATGACAGTGTTACACGTTTATCGATAATATAATAATTACGACGTTGAGGAAAATTCAAGGCGAATGTTTTATTGAGCAAAACAGAATTCTTCTCCATTGGGACTCATCGAGTGTAATAAAGATATTTTTAATGGTTTTATTTGAGTTCTCTGTGAGCTCGAGATTTTACGAGAGGTCACAACTTTTTTTATGGCTTTTTTTTCAAAGTTCTTTGATTTTTGTCAATGCAGGTTGTGAGTAAAAAAATCAAGTTTCTCCCGATTGTACGAAATTGGGCTCCGAAATGTTTTGATAAAAATTGTGGAGGAAATCTGTTCGAAAACTCCACGATCTCAATTTTTTTTTTCATGCTTCGCGATTTCGATATCTCTCGTATAATGCCAGACGAGCACGAAAGAAATGTCGGGCAAATCTGGAGTATCGTAACGTTATCGGAATTCGCCGGCTGAACGCTAATGGGGTAGAAAGAAAAAATGCAATCCGGGACGTTTGAGCTTCGCGTTTGAGTTGGTGTATAATATTTTCCGTTAAAATTATACTCTCGCTCTTATGCTTTCACGAAATAATGAAATACAAATTTTAATGAGGGAAAATTCATAATAACGAATTAATTCTTCTCGAGAAGAATTAATTTATTATTATCGAGAACATTTTTTGAATCTTCCATCGGAGTCTGCGCGTGAATTATGTTTTTTTCTTTTTTTTTTTTGGAACGTTACCAGCGAAGGCTCATTGGCAAAAGTCCATTTGTTTTCAGTTGCCAAAGTATAGAGGTTGTTCGAGAAACGAACGAAATTTCCGAAACGAAAAATCGAAAAATCAAAAATCGAGGCAAAAACATTGACGGAGGTTCGTTTGTGCGTAAATTCGTGACTCTTCGGAGGTTTTTCGGTACGAACAAGAAGTTTCACGCAATTTTTGAGTTCTGAATTGTTTTTTAAATTTGATTCTTAATTATCGCACGGTGGCTTTTGAAACAGCCTGTATGTACCGCGACACAATATATTTGGAAACTTTGCTATGGTACAGCGAACTCGGGAGGGGTCGATGAACCGCGAAATGATCGCAAAAGAGAAAAACAGACAGAGAGGGAACAGCCAAAAGCGCCGATTATCGTTTCGCCGGACTTGGAAATCGCGTTTATAAAGAATAAAAAAAGCACCTTTGTCGATTCGCTTCGATATCACATTCGATTTGCGTACTCTCGTGCGTTTTGCCACTTTGGAAAATATTTCGCTTATTTGTGCCGGAAACGAACCGTGAAATACTCGCCCGGTGTACCAGCCAGAGATACACGCAGAAACGATACAGGACGATTCAAATTTGGCAAACGAAAAAAGAAAATTTCAGGCAAATCCAACGATAAAGCGAGACGAAAAAAAGAATGATATATCCAACTCGTGAGACAAAATCGGCGAATAAAATCTATTTTTGATCGATAAAAATGACGTCTAATTTTTTTATTTTCGCGTTTTTCGTTATTTTGGAAAAATTCGGTTTTACGTCCATTTTCCGACAATCGATATTTACGATTTTGGAAAATGCCTGAAACTTTTCACGAACTGTCGCGCGATATTTGTAAATTTTTCTTTTTCCCTCTGTCGAAAATTGTAAAAGCGCGCACGTAGCGAGGATCGGCATTAAAAAAATAACATTAAATCGTGAGTGTAAGGGTCTTTCAAGCGGCGGATATCGCCGTGACACGTGACTAAAGTTTCCACCTTAAAATTCGTGGGTATCTCGGAGTTTCTTGAACACGATGGTACAGCGATTGGCCACCATGGGACGACTCAATAACGGATTTTTCTACTTCCGGTTCGTCGAACAATCACCGTGTCTTTTGCGCCATCGTCAAGAATAAGACGAGAAAAGCGTACCCTTAAGGGTATTCCGTGTCTTTTCTGAAATTACGCCGCGATTGTCCCTCTCGTGCTTCTTCAACTTTCAAGTCGTCGTCACTCGCTTCGACGAGCTCAGGTGCGACTTTATACCGACCTGACACCGATATTACCGATTTTGAAAAGATGAAAGTTCAAAGATTAGCAGAAAAAAGCAGCGGACAAAAATTCAAAAAAGTATTTGAGAGATTTTACGGGGCACATTCAAATTTCGAGTATTCCGGGATTGTGTACGAGCAAAAAATCGTAAAACAAGTCAGAAACGCGTTGTGCGGTTAAAACTGGAGCGGATCGAGGGGAAAAAAACGCGAACGTAATTAATCAAAGTGTCTCTGTGAAATTAAACGGAAAAAGCTATTATTTTCTTCGTAAAATGAAAAAAAAAACATCTCGTGTATTAATTAACGAGCTTTTTGGAGAAACAAGACGACGATATTTGACGACGAGGAGGGCAAAAAAATCCCGTGTCCGTCGTAATAATTGCCTCTCGGACGTAAAACGTTCGTGACTCGCGTGCGCTTGTTCACGCGATGCAAAAAAAAATCCACGAGTGCTTTATTACTTAATTAAAGAGCGACAACAAGATTCGTCCGATATGCCGCGAAATGCGGAATTAAACAAAAATAAAAAAAACAACGCATGAAAGCCTCGAGAGATTTACGGAAAGAGGCGATTCGTTTGAGATTAAAAAAGGACAAGTTTTTTCAAAATACCTTTGAAATGCTTTTTTTCAATTTTTTTCTGATAATCTATGTTCATCGATATTGCAATATTTAAATAAAACTCTCACGTATTCATCTCGAAGAAACTGAAGATCGCAAAAGTTCGATGATCCAACGCAGCATCTCGTCGTTGTGCAATCACATTTATCTGTTTGTTATTTAGAACAAATTATACAGTCGTATTCGTGTTGCGGACGAATAAAAATAATCGATAATTCCGACATAATTTTCCCCTCTATCGATTTATAAAAATCGCAAAGTTTGTTACGATTTATGCAGATAACTCTCGATGATTTATCGGGGTCACACAACGCCTGTGTGACGTCAAACGTTCGACAAATTCACACGCAATCGCACATTCATAACTCGGTGAACGAACTCTCATCCGAAGTATCAGCAAATAATTATCGTCAAGCATATAAACAATTTGCTGAATGCTCCAAGACGCAAGAATTCCATCGAATTTTCATTCTTTATTCTTTGTCTGAATGACTTTGTCATTAAAATTCTAATTACAAAATTTATTATTTCTCCCATTTGCTACGTAAAAAAAGATCGATTTTTCAGGTGTTTCAAAATTCAACTTCAAGCGTGGGTTACATTTTTAATATCTTTCGAAAATCTTGATTTTCTTTTTGATATCCAAAAGGAGCAGCTTTATAATCCGACGTATAATACACTTATGTTGATTTGCCCACGTGTATTGTACAGGAATATATATAACTGGTTCTGCGCCGACAACAACGAGCCGATATATCTCGCAGGCGTTTCGTACTCGCGCTTTGGAAAAATCCAAGCTGAAAGCGCGTTATGGCTCTTCGACTTAACGTTTTATTTAGCAACAGCGATGCAGAGGCTTACGAATGCATGCACGCAATGTACGACGCGGGACGAACGAGTGGGCATTTGACGTACTTGTAGTACGCCCGAGTAACACCAGTACACCAATCGAACTCTGTATATTAATATATATATCGAACATTAGGGTGGGTAAAATCGAAGATCATTTTTTTCTCCCAAATACATCATTAAATTTATTGTTCGGGGCATGATAAGACACCACTGCAAATTTGAGTAATTCAAGCAACATTGACAGGTCCCCATCGGAATTTTCCACTTCCCGTTAAAACAACAAGGAAAAATTTGATTTTGAATTGAATCGAATTGTCTTTGATGGACAGTCGGTGTTTCGAAAATTCGATCGAAAAAATTGTCTTTTTTTTTGTAATGACTCTAATGTTACTTGCGTGCTGTTTTTGTATTGATATACTTTGAAGCAATGTTCAACAACGAACAGGGTCTAGGATTGTGCAATTTAACAAGCCAAATAACGCGACTTGAGGCGTTTAGGTTTGTTAGCGATGGGGAATTATGTTCATGCTTCAAAGAGGAATTTATATACATGTATATGTATGTATATATAGTTACAAATCGCGAGTGCAAACCGCGAATGCTTCGCGAGCATACCGCTGCACAGCAGCACTCGCGAAAATTAAAACTTCGTTCACAACGCATCGACTTACTCCTCGGGGAATTTTAACACGAAAAAAGGCGGCCAAAACCTTTTTCAGACTCTCACGCCACGCTAAAAAACGTCCCCGGCGCGATATACTAAATTAAGGACGTTCCAAAGATGCAATTCCAGCAAAACCGAAATAGAATAAAAATCACTGAAATATATCGAAATTTTTCCGGAATTTGAAGCTTTTAAATTTGGAAAAAAATTGATAAAAACACGTAAAGGCGATCGGGAATCATTTTTATCAATTTGTCATTCTGTAACGTGATGTAAAACGCGATGGGAGTGGAAGTGAAAAAAAAATGCGTCAACTTTCCAGATTATGAATGGGATGAATTAACGATAATAATCGTCGTTTGTGAAAAAAAAACAAATTAATTTTTCCATCTTACGAAGCAAGTGCGTGTGGTTGGATGTTGTGAAAGAGCCTTTAGGTTTTACCGCACCACGCTTCTCCTCACTGGCTGGAGCTGCGGTACCTATATACATTGAAAAAAGTATATATGTATATATGTATAACTGAGCATGAAAAACGAGCGAGGGAGAAAGACTCGAGAGAATCGAGACGCGAGTAGAAACCAGAGAGACGACTGTACTATATTTTCTGCTCTTACCTTTAAGGCCTTTAGTCAAGCTCGGTCGCACGCGCCGCGAGCATCGCCTTCCACTCCGTCTTTTACCTGTTCGTTCACCCCTTAACGTCCATTTTTATCATTTTTCAAAACACTGATAAAAATATGAAACCTACACGATAATTACGGAAAAACATTCCCCCCGGCGAATTCCGGAAGATATACATTTTTTTTTTAATACATAAATAAACAATAAAAAAAAAGCATTTTCGGATCGATTCGCCAAGAGAGAGAGGAGAATAATTCGCGAGTGTAAAAATTGCGAACAATGTGTGAAAAAAAACGAAAAACCTGCGAGTGAAGATAAATGACGATCCTGCAAATTCATTGTTTTATCTTTTGTTCAAGCGGTTGTTTATGCGGTGACGATCCAAGACAATGATAACCTGTGCATTCGACGGTGTTATCTCGTGGAGTGCACGAACCGGAAAACTTGCGATACGACCGTAAATGCGGTGGTTATTTGTATATTTATGTATATAAAGATAATATACGTGGATATATATTTTCCTACCCTCCAGGTGCATTCTGAGCAATTGCAACCGGATACAAAAGCGTAAGAGTGAAAATTCTTCGAAGGAATTCTCGTGATTCGAGAGGAAAAACCATTTTTCTTGGCCAATGAAGCCCAGGATCGACGGGTTTGCGTTCGATATTGCGCTATCGACATAAAAAAAATTGTTTATATATATATACTTGTATATATAATAGAAAAAAGGATAATACAAATCTGGAATTCTCTCGCGAAGCGTAACGAGAATTCTCGGGGAAAAATATGCTCGGCTACTTTGGCAGCAACGAAAGTATTCTCGGCTACTATTCTCGCAGAGGTATTGTTGAGTTTTTACGATTTAAGTCGATCGACGTTTCAACGTTTCGTTCTCGTTGAAGAGAAAAAAGAAACAAAATCGAAATTGTTACGAATTTAATTGAGAAGCGAAAATATATCGTTTTTTCCCCTCGGGTTTCACCGTTGAAGCTATTACTTTTGTTTTGCAATTTATTTTGCAATGAAGAATTATTTAAAGTCTACGAAGCACCGCGCGAAGCAGCTCGCTTCCGCGCTTTGATCTCCGAGTTTCCAATTAAATCTGTAATTTTATACTTTTAGAGCGAAAAGTTTCTTACGAATTCGTTTTCGACAGTAAAAATAATTGCTCAATTCCGCTCGGACGTTCGTCGAGACGACAATTATATTTCGTAACGCCTGCGGTAACAACGATCGCGCGTTTTTTCGTCTTCGTTTATCAGCGTTTTCACGATACTTCTTTTCGGGATTTTTTTTCAATCGTTAAAAAGCCAAAAAGATGGAAAAAGCTGCACGTTGAATTTAAAAAACAATCGATTAGAACGAGATCTTGGGAAAATCGTGTTTTCGTAATTTTCAAACGGTACGAACTTTGACACCCTAATGTATCCTTTAGGAAATCCAGGATAACTCAGCGAACCTTGATTTCGAGCCAAATCATTCATTATTATTCCTCATACGGAGTAAAAATGAGAGGAATAAGTTTCTCAACGTATTAAAGGCTATCTCCTTCGAACTTTCGTTATTTTTAAGAGCGAGCTTCGATGACCAAACCTTACTTGGTCCTCGATTGTCGTTATCCTCGTAATGTTACGTTCGTAATGCATTTATTACCATTCCGTAAAGCAAACCCAACTCACACACGCACGCACATACATTTATGTAACCACACGTGTGACGGAAGCCTACATGCTTCTCTTTAGAATCTCATTGTACCTCGTCAGCTTAATCTTTCAGTTTCCTTCATACAGGGTGTCCAAAAACTTGCTGTACATAACTCACGGTCCAAAAAGCTCACGAAATTCTGAGTCGAAAAGTGTACAAGCACTTTTTCAATCGACGAACCCCTGTTGAGTTATTAATCATCGCAGTTCGACCAATCGGATGCTGCGAGGAGGGGAGTGCGCGCATCCCGTTGGCTCAAACTTTGAAGCTCAATAACTCATCAGGGTTTGGTCGCATCGAAAAATATCAAAATACATTTCGACCCGGAATTTCGCCAAAATTTCGACTCGACGATGTATTTTCAATCTAAACATAATAATAATTTAGCTACTCAAAAATTCGTTCCGGTAGCTCGGATATTCACGAATATTTATTTCCACTTTATATCGTTTTTCACATTATCACAAGTGGCGCAACCTCTGAAATTGCAAAAGCATTTCCTTCAACGTCGCACATTGAGCTGACGATGGAAAAAAAATGACAGTATCATTTCCGACGATGACAAAAGTGCCAATAATTCGCAAACGACGACACTTTTCATTGCGACAAAAATTTCCCTTTTCATTTCTCTTCGGTGTGAAGTTGATTCGTTGTTTTCGAGACACTCTGTGTGCAAGTGCACAGGCAGAAGGAAACTCGTACGCCAAATGCAAGGCACACGAGCAGCGTGCAGGGGCCAGTGTCTGCTTCGTTCCTTTCGTATTCTACTGACTCTTCTCTAGTCGCACGCGTCGATGTGGCATCAATTCTTCATCGTCTTTGCACTTGCACCGAGGAAAAAAGAGACTTCTTTTTTTTCCTGTTCTTTCTTTTTTCGTTGTTTTCGAACGCGTGTATCGGCTCGTCGGTTTCTACAGTGTGACTCACGCGTGAGGACACCTATGCCGCTGTTTTGTCACATTCGAAAAACGACGACAACTTTGAGAAACGTGCCGTTGGAATATTAAAACTCACGGGGCATTCACACTCGATCTTCTCGTACGCGGATTTTTTTTTTAATTCTTTCTATTATCGATGAATTATTTTATCATCGTACCCATCGTACGGAACGTCAACGCGTGTGCCACCGTATATATTCCACAGAAATGAAAACGTGTCGACAAAAATTCGTCTTTCATTCGCGTCTCGTGGGTTTTCTACAATTTTGGTAAATTTTTTAAAAATATATCAAAATTATCCTAAGATTTTTCTTTCAGTTGGAAGCTTTATTGTTTCGTCATTAATGATCTAACGTCAGATTTAATGATATCCTAAAGTTATTTCGCTATTTAAAAACAAATTTTTTCGAATAATTATGTTGAATCATTCTCCAAGATTGTAGAAATAAATTATTCAAAAAAACGAGATCGAATCCAGAATGATCATTGTATCCCACGATGACAACGAAAAGCTCGTCACTCCTTTTAAATGTGTAACACCAATTTCGCTCGAGGAAATACAACGATAATTGACGTGCCTCTGCGACACACGTCGCCCTCTTGTATACATACGTATACACGTCACCACTGACAATTCCCTCGAGTTATCTCACATTCCAGCTCCGAATCGTCATCGCGTTAACTCGCACCGAGACTTTTGCTACTTCTCTCACATTTTTTCCTTCGCTCCGCATTACCACGCGATTTACGTAAAAAACAAGAGGTGTGCACAGGAAGTCAAGCACGAGAATCGCCACCCCAAAAAATTAGTAATTTAGTGCGTGGAAAATATCAGTAATTTTGACGTTTGTGCATCGTCGAAAACTGATAAAAACACGAATTTTCGAAATTTCGGTAGATGTCGAAGTTTTCTAAAAAAATACTCTATTTTTTTTTCCAACATTTTTCGAAAGTGTACGTAATGAATCACTCGAGAGAAATTACGAAATTTCATCAAGAACGTCTCGTGTGTCATTATATCGAGTGTGAAAATTGTCAGTAGGTCTTCCCACCGCGTTTGGAACATGCATTAATGTCGGGACAATGATTGATTCGAATTACGCCTCGTAAGGAACTCTCCGGAGCGTCACAGAGTGTAACAATGCACGAGATAATTACTAAAATATTTATTTATCAATTCCACACACGTATCCACATTTAGGCTCTTTGAGATGAAAATTTTACGTGCATGATTTTTTAATTACTCCAAATGCATATTTAAATGTCCAAATGCGATAAACAGTGGCTCAAAAGTGAGAATTTTCCACAAAATATAGCGAGAAAATCAAGTGGCTGTTCGTTGAAAATATCCCTTACGAAATAAAGTAATAAAAATTATGGTTATAAAAAGAAAGATTCGAAATAAATGTTTAGCGAAGCAATAAATAAATATTGTTCGGCATACTCGTTATTTATATGTGAAGAGAAGTAGCAATTATCATTTGCCACTTATACGGACCACATACGTACGTTTATGTATCATAGATTTTTTGTAATTGTAATTTCCAAGCTATTTGAGCCTCTGCAACGATAAAAGCTTTAATTCCCGTGCAACCAAGCACCAGCATCTCGGTATCTGTCCGTCTGGTGATACTTTAACGCGTACGCTCCTGCTTATTTCATGACTTCTCTCACGTTTCACGTCTCGCGTCAAGGAAGCTGCGAAGATAAATCCGCATAATCTCTCTCTCTCTCTCCCTGTCTCTCTCTTTCTCCATTTCCATCTTTCATTCAACTCTCCTGTTAATTCCGACGCGCTAAATTTTACACGAACACAAAGAGGCTTTTGTGCGTATTCCTTAGAGTCAGCGATGATTTACTTACAAGAACCTTTGTCGCTCATTAAGTATTTTATTATATGGATACATTTACGAGTAAAATTACATTTCGAATCTGACAGGGCAATTTTAATTTTTTTTTTTCATGCAATTACAATGTGTTTTATTTCTATGAGGAAAATACCGCTTTCTAAAACGAAAAATGGGTTTTACTCCGAAATATTGATTAATTCATTTTCAAAGACAATCGCGGATGTGCATTTTATTTATTCGTACATTCGGAGAGGGCAATTCATTTTTACAGCATTCTACATTTTATTTTCATTTTTATTTTATATTATTTACTTATATTAAGATTTTTTTTTCAGCCATAGCTGAAAAGTTCATTTTATTGATGAATTAGCGAGACAGGCTCGATTTCGATATTCAGTTTTTTTTTTCAAATATTGCTGCTCGTCTTCCTGTTCCTCGAAGTGTTTCGTTTCGAAAACACGTATGTGACGCAACGCACGGATGAACTTCCTTGTATAATGATTGTTTTTCAAGTGAATGTCCTGAATAATTTCTGGCTACACTTTGGATGAAAAAAAACAGCGCGTACGACGTGATAAAACACAAAAAGTTGAATTTTCGTAAAAGTTCCCTCGTTTTGGTAAATAAGTATCAGTAAAAAGTCGCAAAAAGTTTCGTAACAAATTCTTTTCTCACGTATGACAAAAATACTCCAAAACCACGTGCAAAATAAAGCGAACAATCGTTGCGCCATAAGGCCGATCGAGAGATTCATCGACGAAACGATTCCCGAAGATTGAGAGGCCAAAAAACTGGGAAGAATCTCTAGAAAAATTTGTCTCACGATCGTCGCGTTTCAGGACCGATTGATCTACGAATAATTCTCATCTCCGAAGCTCGATATTCGCGAGCTTCGCGCTTTATTATTGCACTTTTTCCGCATTTCTCTCGAGGTATCTCGGGGATTCACTCAGCTGCGGTTAACCATATGCATGTACGTACACGGTGCTGCGGACCGTCCGGGATCTTTTGCTGATCGGGCAACTGGGTTTCAAGCCTTCGGGTCGTTGAGGGGCGGGCAAGGGGGGCCGCGTTGGAAGGGAAGCTGTATATCGAGAAGGAGAGTTGTGCGAGGTCGGTTACCGGCTGTATAAGCTTTGAATATATAGTGTGCGTTGAGTGGGTCGTTATCCGCTCTCTGTGTCCGGTGAGCTGCTGGACATCGCGAAACCGAGGCGGCTCTTCGGCCTCTTGTACTCTCGTGCCTCTCAACCGGTGTGTGTGTTCAACCGAGATTTCACACAATCTTCCCCGAGCCAGCATCCCATAGGAGCAACATCATCTCCTCCCCCCGACGTTGCCTTTGCCCCAACGTCGCACAAATGTCCGGGCAATTAGCGTAAAACTGGTTTCGACTCTAGCGCAACACACGGAGACGCGGAGGAGTATGAAGAAAATTTGAGAAAAAAAAACAAAGCACCCAATAAGTTCCGCGATGACTTGGCCGGCCGAATACACTCGAGCATGACTCAATACTCCTCGCGAATCTCGTTTATTCTCCTGGGGGGTTTGCCTTCTGGTCTTATTGTCTCCTTTTTGCTGACTTTCGAGTTGAATACAATGGGATTCATGTACGCGATTCTTTAATAACATTTTTTTGGGGTTTTTTTTATATTGCAGATTCACAGGATGTCGATCTCGATGCGATACTCGGGGAGCTTTGTGCTCTTGAAAGACGCTGCGACGGTGACATCGCCTCAACGGGACAAGCGCAGGATACTCAGAGAACCGGAAGGCCCAACAGTGCGAGAATCAACGCCAGTGACAGCGCTGATATTGGGAAGAACGACGGTGGTAAGAGACGATTGTTTCGAAAATTACGCACTTTTAAAGAGGAAAAATCGAATTATTTCGTTGCCCGAAAAATGTCGCTTTGCATTCGGTCTTTTATTTGGAAAAAAAACAATCACTGTTTCTTTTTCGACTACAGCCTTCGTTGTAATTTATCAATCTTATTGTATGGGCGCAGTGTCGTTTCGAGGGTAGCATCTGGTGATAAAATTGATTAATGCGATTGTCGTTCTTAAGGTATGCGCACAGACAGCCCGGACAATGACAGTGCCTTCTCGGACACGGTGTCGATGCTGTCGAGCGAGAGTTCAGCGAGCAGCAGTGGTTCGGGACACAAACCACCTCAGACCGCTATGCACACTGTCCCACCGCAGCAAACTCATCAGCTCATGGGTGAGTTTGGAATTTTGCGAATTTTGCGACAATCGTCGAAGGACTTTGTTAAAATTTGTTTGTTCCTACTTTTTTCTCCCACAGACGCAGCTGGCAGAGCAAAAGCCGAGAAAATTCGTCTGGCATTGGAAAAAATGCGCGAGGCTAGTGTCCAAAAGCTCTTTATAAAAGCATTCACGCTCGACGGAAGCGGCAAGAGTCTCCTCGTCGACGAGAGCATGAGCGTTGCTCACGTATGCCGGCTGCTGGCTGACAAAAATCACGTCGCGATGGACCCCAAATGGGCCGTGGTCGAGCATCTTCCTGACCTATTTATGGGCAAGTATCTGAATTCAAATACACCGTTTTTCATCGTAAAATTATGTTTTCGAAAATATTTACTCGACACCGACACCCGTGAAATATGTGGAGGAGAATAACAAGGAATAACGCCATTTATTCAGCTGGAAAAATACTCTTTCGCGTTTTAGTCTTCGCTTGAGAAGTTTCCGTTCGACGTGCGAAATCCATGTTGTTTTTTCATTTCTGTCTTGCTTATTAATTTGCGTACAATATTCCAAAAATTACCGCAAATATTTCATGGCAGATGATGACGAAGAGAGCCAAAAAATGTGAAGATCTTTCGTTTTTTTTTCAACGTTTGTGAAGGGACTCGAAAAATTGATAATTTCTCCGTCGTTACGCAGAGAGGGTATACGAGGACCACGAACTCCTGGTTGAAAATCTACTGTTGTGGACGAGAGACTCGAAGAACAAATTGCTCTTCGTGGAGAGACCGGACAGGACCAATCTTTTTCTCACACCCGAAAAGTATCTACTGGGCACAACGGACAGAAGCTGCAGCGAGTACGATGATCACTCGAGAAACATACTCCTTGAAGAATTCTTCTCGAGCAGCAACGTCGGTGTGCCTGAGGTAAAATTGCCATTTGCCAAGAATAAGAAATCGTGCAGCGTTGCAACTTTGCCGTCATTAGTATCCGCACAACGCGGCAGGAGTATCTCTCGCGGGGTTCGTCGATCTGGCGACGTGCCAAAAAAACTTTTATCCCAATCACGGGAGATTCGGTGAAAAACAAAACGGGAAAATTAGAGCATGAAGTACAGAAAAAAAAAGAAATATGTTCATGACTATTTTAATTTCAACATCTTCAACAAACAATAAGATTTTTGGCACGGTAACCCGGTGAGGTTTGATCATCATTGATCGAACAACTTGCTCTCTCGCTTCAATCGGTTTTCCTCTTCCCTCTGATTCTAGGTCGAAGGACCCCTCTATCTAAAGTCCGACGGTAAAAAAGGTTGGAAAAAGTATCACTTCATACTCCGCGCGTCGGGCTTGTACTACTGGCCGAAGGAGAAGGCGCGAACGGCGCGGGATCTTGTGTGCCTAGCAACGTTCGACGTTAATCAGATCTATCACGGCGTCGGCTGGAAGAAGAAATACAAAGCACCGACGGACTGTTGTTTCGCGGTGAAACATCCACGTTTGCAGCAACCGAAATCGACAAAGTACATAAAGTTCTTGTGCGCCGAAGACAACAACGCTCTGGACAAGTGGATGGCGGGTATAAGAGTCGCGAAACACGGCAGACAGCTGATGGAGAATTACCGTACGCTGGTGGATGAGCTGGCGCAGGAGGATCTCGACTTGTTGGCGCACGCGAGATCGTGCTCGGTGAGTTCGATAGCGGTGCCGCCAACGTCGCAGACGCAGTACAATACGACGTGCGAGAACGCGAGGCAGTACGCGGAAATCAATAGGCACAACGGTACGGCGGATGTCGTCTCAACGAGACAGTACGACAACCAGCGGCAGAGTTACGGCGGTAACGAGCAACGTCAGAGTTACAGCAATGACGGCAGACTCAGCCGGGCGAGCAGTTCAAGCTCAAGCGGCTGCTTGTCGGACGGCGCCCCTAGTAGCTGCGAGGTGGCCTTCGAGTGTGGCGAATTTCCAACGGGCACGATAAAACGCAAGCCATCGATGAATCCGAAGCTTCCATTGACATCGATAACCCGACAGTTGAAGGAAGTCGGCGAGACGGTGCGGGACGAGCCGGACTCCTGTCCGAGTCCGACGAGTTCGGGCTCGGGAACTCTAACGAGGCGACACAGCCGTCGGAGAAGCGGCACGGATTCCGACAGTTCGGGAACGTTGAAGAGGCATCACAGATCGGGTAACGCGACACCCGTTAGTCCCGTGCCGCCTGGCACACCGGTGAGGGAACGCGTCAGTCCGATGGGTTACGGCAGAACGGAGAGCCAGGAAGCTAAGACACCCACGAGTCCGGTGCAGTCCTGCATGATGGACTCTATAACTTCGTTGCCACCACCGCCGTCGCCACCTCGAGTCGCCGAGGAGACCGAGTCCGATGGGGAACCGCTGCCGCCACCACCGCCCGAAATGTTCCGATCGAATTTGTCACTAGATTCGCTTCCACCGCCACCCGCACCCGGTGAACTGTCCATGTGCAACACGAATGATCTCACGGGTTCGTGTCTGAGTCTAGCCTCCTTGCCACCACCGCCTAGTCCGCTGGTCGGAGAAACTGGCACGATAAGACGCGCGAGGCCGAAACAAATAACGCCGACCAGTTCCTTGTCGCCGGACTCCACCCCGACTCATACCCCTGTCAAAACTAATGCCGGCAATCACCAGACGTACGCGTGCATCAACACGACGAATGGCAAGCCGAACGTCGATATGTCCGCGCAAAACAATCAAATATACACGAACAACATGAGAAACTCGACGTCACCACATAACTCCTACCCGGGCTCGAACGCCAGCACACCCACATACCCACCGAATTCACCCAGTTTCAATACCCCGCCGCCGTTCATACCACCGCCGGCTTACGGCGCCCAGCAGCAGCAGCATCAACAGTCGCCCCCCCAGCAATTGCAGCAAAATACAAATTCGCAGCTAGTCCGACAAAATTCCAAGCCCGAACCGCTCTACGCTGGTCAAACGATACGGGCCAATCCTAACATGGACACGGTGAGGAGAAGCGCCCTCAAGCAAAATTCAGGGCACTACGCAGCGCCGCCTTATCTGGCGGAATTGAAGGCAACGTCGAGTCCACAGCCGCAGAGAAGAGTGACGATACAGGAGCCGCCGATGTCGCCAAAGGGCAAGACCGGCACGGGCAAAAAAATATCGTTCAACCTGCCGCCGGCGCAGCAGGAGCCCGGAAGTCCAGCGTTGCCGCAGAGAAAGCCAATGCCACCGAGAAGATCGGACAGCACGAGGCTAACCTCGCCGAAGAAACTGGCCGCTTCGGAACAAGCGCCACCCGGTGATTTCCTCAAGGATCTTCAGCGGGTCATGAGGAAGAAGTGGCAGGTTGCCCAAAAGTGCAAACTCGATTCGACGACGACGCCCCACGAGGTTCTCGGCTTTCGTGACCCACCCCCGGCGATCGCCGATTACAGAGAGACCAACGTGTCCAATTGGGTACAGGAGCACTACGGCTCGGACAATTTGTACGAGAATGTTTACGCGACCGATCCAAGCGCGCCCGTCGAATACGCCACGAGCCCGACCCGACAGAATTCCGTTAAATTCGCCGATGAGAATTGCAGTATGAATATCGCGAATGCCATTGCCAGCAAACGACGACCACCGCCTCCGCCCCCCAAGAGAGCCGAAACAACTCACTTGACGAGCCGTGCTATGCACTGACAATAGCAGTTAATACAGCCTCATACCGAAAGACGATGGTATTGCTGTTTCTGTGGGTGGTGGAAATAATCCACAAGTGTGACCAGTGAGGGGGCAACCTGGGGAAGGGTACTCGAGTGCTTTGATTAGATCCCACGCGTGGTTATGTCCTAGAAGAGATATTCGCCGTTCCTTCGGAGCCCTTTGGGTAGCCATTGGCCGATTGGGTCGTCCGCGACTTTCGGATGCAAAATATTCCCAAGACGCCGATGGAAGGCTCTTGGCAAATTTTTCGGGATTCGTTGGAAGTTTGTCAATGACGTTTGGACATAACGAAGGTAGAAAGCGCCATCATGGTTCGTCTTTCGCTGCGTCTTTGAATAGCCGAAGTGACAAGGCGGGGTAAAAACGAGCTCTCGAGTAATTCAAAAGACACCGTTGTCCGTCTTACGGACTTTGAGTCTCCTCGGCCAATTTGCATTTAATATCGCACCCGGAAGTAATCCAACGTTCCAACGTTGTTTCTTTTCATCTCTCGCGTTCTTTTCGGCTATTATTGCGGTTTTTCCGGACTTTCGTGTGGTTCCGCGCGCCGCAAATTACTACGGTATCACTGTCCAGTCTGTGTTCCTCCATTGTATGATGTATACATGTGTGTGCATACACATATATATAATCGTCAATTAAGGGGGTTTCAGCGGTTGACAGCCAGTGAATGAGCCTTGCATTTTTCGTTCTCCATCGGTTCTGGAGTTTCGTGGACAAAGAAAGTCTATTAACGACGAGAAAATCTCGGTCAATCCTGGATGATAATATTCGTGTGCGAAAGGTCATTAGTGTACAAACTTGAACGGATTTTCCAAAGATCGTCGGAAGGTAATAACGTTACTTAAAAAAATGCCAAGGTTGAACCAAACCCATCGGGGCGGAAGGTAAAAATCGAGAAATTTTTATCGATCGACGTCGAACGATACGAAAAAAAAGTGAGTCACGTATAATCTTGCAGCCTGGAGGATTATCTCGTTTCGAGTGTCGCCCGGCGATTCTTCGATTTCATATCAAACGATATTTTCTCTCCTCCTGCAATGACGAAAAGTGAATTTTCACGATTTTTCCCGTTTAAATTCGCCACCGAAAACTTCAACGTGAACGACACAGGAACATAACGAATATTTCAATATACATAGTATATTAAATAATAAAAACAAAAGGAAGGTGAAAAAAAATACTAATCATCTTACCGATTGACGAGAAAAAAAAACGAAAATTCGGCGTGAGGAATGAGATTCTTCGGCCGCGAAAAGTAGGTAAAATTTAAAATCGTAGAAACTCTAGCCTGTAAAAATTACTGCCGCACATATTAAGGATGTGATACGTAAATCGTAAGCCAGCTTGTATGCAACGATTATTCGGCACGATAATTCCGATCGTGGTCATATGTTTGCGCGTTTAGTCCGAAAAACGATGAATAAATCGCGGAAATCAGTTGAGGAAGAGAAGAAAACGAGTTCGAAATGAAAAAAAATCAAACGATACGCGAAACACACACGCACAAGAGTTGATTGTTACGAGCGATCGAGAAGAAAAATTTCACTGATAAACGAGCAAAAGTCGGATTACGAAACCGGAAGTGGTCCGGTCCAGCCATCGCCGGAAGATCAGACAATTAGAGACGTGCTAGGTTTTGCATATTTTTCAACGCGTAAAACAAGTTTTGTAATCAAGGTGCTTTATATACGAACATTTACACTGTGACGTTTACTTACGATATTTGAGAAATAATTGAATGTATGTGTATACGTTTATCGACTTTTAAACATATGAATACAGTGTATATGGATATGCATATACGTATATCGGATGGTTTGAAAAAAGTTGCAATTTTCTCCGCCCCCGAAAATGTCGGATTTCCCCCTGAAAAAGATTCATTTTTTTCCGCTCAATCGAGATGGAAAAAATGTCTCCCGCGATATTTTCTAATTTTTCCGTATCTTTATCTTTTTCTATTACAAATCTATCAGGTCGTTAGATTTTCGAAAAAAAAGATAGATTCACCATGGTGGACGATTCAGCACGAGAGTGTCCGGCGAGGATTTTTTTCATGGGAAAAACTACCCCTTTTCGTCTCGGGAGCTGAATAAATAATTCCGCTTTTTTTTTACCACGCCGATATACACATTCGTGTGCGTGTATATGTATGTATGCTCGCGATCCTCTCGCCCTCGTGAAAATCCAGTAATCAATGTAATCTCGTACGCACTAAATACGTTGTACGGTCAATGCTCTTTGAGGCCAGAGCGCGCGATGATAGAATTTTTAATCGCGTGCACATCGACCTCGATACACGATATGCAAGCTTTGTTCCGTCATTTCGTGCCAACAAACGCATGTTATTCGCGAAAGATTCGTCTCGTCCGTAATCTTCATATCGACTCTTTTGTTTTTTCGTAAACTGAGATCTCTATAACGCCATTTTTTTGATAAAAATATATACATTTTTAAGAAATGCGAAGAAATTGACAAAATACAACAAAAAAATGAAACAATCGTAGTTCTTGTGAACTCGGAGAACGAACGAAACTCGGGGAATTTTTGATTGACCATGGGCGGGAAAAAAAAGGTCGAAAAGCGTGTCGCACTTTTTTTTCTCTCAGAGACGCGATTGGTTATTTTGTTTGTACAATGACGTCACGAAGATCATCGAGTTTGTACGAGGAACGATAATAAGCAAAGGGAAATAAATAAACAATCATCGTGGCATGCCGAATCGAGGATTTTTCTCGCCGAGCTCGTAACGAATATTCCACTGCGATTTATCCTCGATCGTTTTGACAAAAGCGACTTGAGTTTCATCGTACGAACCTCTTCAGCATGGCGGCATTTCGTAAAGTACGTTTTTGGCCATTCGAGAGCAATTTGTGTTCGATTTAACAGGGTTTTTAAAAATAATTTTCCGATCGCAATGCGTCAGAGGATCAAAGTTTGCGTTCAAAGTGTTTTCATGTTTTGCCGGTTTTTTTCATACACGTTTCGTGTACTCTTACATCGAAAGAAATAGGAAAGTTTGCTTGCCCATTGAACGACGTGCTTTTTAAACGGAAGGCAATATACCGGATGTATACTCGGACGTACACACACACACGTACACAAGACGTCGAAAAAAGTGTACTTTATATATCGATGAAGATGTTTTTGTATATGAATATCCCGTAGGAAAATCGTCTTAATCGCATTGATAATTGTGACTAGATAGTTTTCAATTTAATCTCATGTTGCCTGCCTGTTGATCCGCAATATCGCGAAAGATAAATCGATCGAGATGTCGAGGCTCACAGATGACGTTAGCACCGAGGCGAAAAAAGCTACGGACTGCAGGAGGGCGTTAATCGCCTCAATAACGAACGATCGGTATGATATTGCAGCCCCAATTACCGACGGTTTTTTCAGACGATGAAGAAAAATGCTATTTCGATATACGAGAAAAAAATGTCGAAAAAGAGAAGAAAAAGAAATTTTAAACAAAATTTAGACAATTCGGATAAAATCATGGCCACTCGCTCGCGTCGAGTTGGCGATTAGTGCAATTGGCAAAAAAAAAATCGATGAACTTCACCGGAGAGCTCTCACGAACCCGATAATCGAACGACGTGTTTTCGTTGAATCTTGCGTTTGAGGAATCTTGAAAAAACAAAGGGGAAAAAAGCAAAAACGAGTCGAGAAGGAAAATCCTTAATGTGTCCTAAGTTGTACGTATGTTTATGTAAATATTGTAACGAATGGTACTACGGAGAAAAGAACAAACATTAACTATTTGAAGATATTGCGATTGCGATTAATATAAACACAAACTATTTATGAATAGTAGCGAGGAATCGACATTGATCGAAGTTGCGTTATGATTTTCGTCGAGTGCGAACGATCATCGCGCTGAAGGTGATGATTTTTTTTTTTTTATACAAATGTTTCAATGACTTTTTCCGATCGATTGAGAAGCAAAAAGAAAATAAAAAAAAATGGAAAAAAAAACGAAAACTACTCTCACGTGCTTTCATTTTTATCCCAGGTGAACATGTGTTTGTTGATCTGTTTTTCATATAATCAGCTTGTACGAATTCTCCCGCCACAGATAATCCGCTATGTACTTTGAATAGAATAGACGTAGAGATCATTACGAATTTATTCTCAGCTTGTGTCGTCTGTGGTCGAATTACGACAATTGTGACAATACTGTTTTCTTTGTTTGGGATCTTCGATGAGAGATCGGTAACCGGCGAAAGACACGCGGGGATTGTCATGCAAAATTGATTTGAAAAAAAAAACTACGAAAACAAGCGCAGCAGTTATATTACTATCGATAAATGATAATTCATGTTTTTGTGTAAATAAATTTTTCGTATATTTCAACAATCGTCGCAGCGTTTGTTTGTTCTTCCCCCGTACGTTCCCGTGTTCATTTCGTCATTAAAGAGTCCGATTTTGTGCAAAAGAAAGTTCAAAAACACTTGGAATTCCGGTATTTTTCAAACTCCTATACACCGAAGAGCTGTGAATTCTGACTTTTAAAAGAATTTCTAAATCTTGACTGAAAAACGTTCGATCCACCGTCACGCTGGTGAAAGAAATTTAGTTGTCGATAAAAGTATAATAATTTTCAATCAAAATTAAATGTTTGCGGTCACGATTAATGCTGTCAGCGTCCCATATTTTTATATTTAACGTTGCAAGGTAATGTAGAGCTCGTGAGATAAGTTACCGACGAACGTCAATATAGGCGTTTATTCAAAGTGGTCCAATTTAGAGAAAAAGGCCCCGACGGCAATATACCGACAGCATTTTCTCCGAACGGGACGAAAAAATACGGCGGAAAGACCAAAGAGTGCGTTCGGGGGATAAGACAGAAGCGCCTCGATGTAGAAGAAAAAGCGCATACCGCGAAAAACAAAAATCACTCGCGCCGGATTCATTAAACAGACGTTTGAAAATAAAGTGAGAAAACAAAGTGAGTTTATATATTTTTTTCACTCAATGAGTCGGAAAAATATACACAATTTTCTCATTACGTTAATTCCGAAAAGATCGAAGACATCGATAAGGAGGGAAACGTCAAGGAACAAACATCGATAAATGGAAACGACACTTATTTCATTTATTATTATACATCTTCACAATTCTATCGAAAAAATTGGTGTCCTTCCTTTATTCCGCCTGTTTTATTAATTCATGTCGTTGAGACGAATTATCATCAACTGAGAACGAAGATTTAATTGTAGAATTCTCCAATCTCAATCATCATGAATGGCGATGCGGTCGAGAGTTTTCAGGCTTTTCTGTACCGAAAACAGATTGATTAAGCGTAAATAAAGTATGAGTGAAAAATTGCATTAAATTCGATGTTTTCTTTCGTGACGAAAAAAAAATTGTCATTTTTTTCTCAAATTTTATATAGTTTTCTTTTTTTTAGAATTCTCACGCCATCTCTCGAGTTGAGACAAAAATTGATCTCTCAGAATTTTGGATTGGATCTCAGGGAAAAAAAACAAATCGTGAGCAAAAAAAATTGAAAAATATTGCGAAATGATGTTTCGACGCTGTAAACATGTGAACAGGCTTCGAGAGCACTTACATTAAACCACAGAAGACTGAGGTACGATGAAGTCCCGGATCTTGCACCTCTTTTTCTTGATTCAGAGCTTCCATCACCGAACGATCGTGAAAAACAACCGGGCGATTGGTTATGGTAGTCTGCTTTCCAGATACTAATGTTGCGTGGTTCAAAAAGAACACGGACGGGCTTTTGTCAGCCTGTTTATGGATCGTAATGTCGGCTGGTCTCAAAAATGGACGTGTGGAGCTCTGTTCGTTCGTTATTCAAACAAAAAGACAGTCGATTAAGGTGGTTCTCTCGCCAAAAGTGTTTTTTTCTGAGCAATTTTTCGAGAAAAAAAAAATTCCCAGCATGCGATTCAATGATCAATAATTACCGCCCAATATGTGACAAACTGGCCGGTGGAATTACAGCCTCTGGAAAAATCGGCGCTCTCGTGAATGAACCCACTGTATGTTCCAGGCGCGAGATTTGCGAGTGTATTGTCAAAGTCGAGATATCCGGAAATACCATTTTTCATACTTTCGATAAAAGTTAATTTTCCGATTACAGGTGAACCTTCAACGTTTAACTTCAACTCCACCGAAGCTGAGAAATCAGTGGGGGCCTATCGAAAAAATCCATTAAACTCGTAGAAATAATTGAAAAAAGTAAAACAACTGGGCTGTCCCCAATGTGGAGAAATATAGAATCATCAACAGGAAAAAAAGGTACGAACGATCGACAGACAAATAGTAAAAAAAAAAGAAATATTTATATCGCTGATTCGTGAGGAATCCTCTTCACTTTTTTCCAGGGGTACCACCACCATAAGGAAATAAACCAATGAAACATAAATGAATAATAACAAAGAAGAAATTATTCGATTCGTAATAATTTTTTTAAACTAATCAATCTGAGATGACGTTATTTTCGAGATGATCTTTTTACTCACCCCTGCCACAACGGATGCTGCGACGGCCAATATGATACTGATCGTTTTCATCGTTTCAAAATGTTATTCAGCTGCACGGAAAACCCTTAAACGAAAATGAAAGAATCGTTGATGAAAAGAAACGTTGACGTTAATGCTGTGCTCTTCAAACGAGAATTAAACAATCATTCACCATCCCAGTACATTTCTTTCCCGTTTTATACGTGCCAATGCAAACAATATGTGCGCAGTATTGCCACGCTTAATTGATAATTTTTCATATCACAAAACATGACGTACGAATGCTTATCTATCAAAGTACGTATCGAGGTGGCCTCAAAATTTAAAAAAAGTCAACAGAGCAATCGAAGAAGCTCGTACTCGTTGGGGGAGAAAAACAAATAGAGTTTCGGTTTCTATGCACGAAAAAATAGGTCATTTAGAACAAATACGAAAAAAAGCTGAATACAACTGCGCGTCAACGATTCTCAATAAATTTCAGATGATTTATCGATTTTTTAATCATAAAACTGTCATGCTGACGACAATTTATAGTCGACAATTCTTTATCTTTTTATCAAAGTTTTATCTCCGATCAAAATCGAGAATAGTGTCGAAAGTCGATCGTCGTATCAATAATTTATGAAGAAACAACCATTGGAATCCAAAATTATCAAAATTGCCTTGTGATTTGCGTATTAATTACACTATTTCATAAATCATCTGTCTTTTTGCATAAAGAAAAAAAAACAATAACAATAATATCGACTTGTTATGTAAAAACGTGTATGATCTGAGATAAATGTGGGGTATTATGTGAAATCTCAGATAAATCAATTGTAAATATTGAACTATTGTATTTAAACGGATGAGGCGAGGCCAGTGGAGAAGTGAAATCACGAGAAAAAAATTACTGCGTACTCCAACAATAATTACGTGATAAAACAATACACATGCTATAAATAACGATGATCTTGATTTTTTCAAGCAATAAGCTTCTAAAAACCAGACGAAATTTCGACGAAAGATATTCTCGATATTTCGTCGGAGGTGAAAATATTCTTAATATTTGTCGAATGTTCTATAATCAAAGACCACACAGTGATCTTATTAAAATCATTATTTCATTGGGTATTACAAAGTTATCAGAGTTTCGTTTCTTTTATCTTCATTTTTTTACTAACGTACCTACTCTGCCAATCTGACGTAGTTTTTATACGATAACGAAATTTGATAGTGTGGTGACATTTGGAGATACAGTTTTCGGTGAACACCTTCGCACTCGTGGCTGGGAGGATCGCTTTTTTTACACCAGAATCGTCAGAATTTTTTGCTGGATTTATATTATTCATCAGTCAGGATTTTGTAATTATATCAAGAATTTCTAGACTCGTAGAACGCTTTTGAACGAAAATTTGTCGATCAGATCTTTGTCCTCTTGCACCAAAATTGAAGGACGAAAAAAATGAGTAAAAAATGCGAAATAAACGCTCGAAACATCAAACCACCTTAACCACGTGGCTCGGCGTTTTATAAATTATCGTTCAAGAGGTTTCCTATTTTCTCTTGAGATTCTCGTATTAACGCGCAGGTTCCAAACACCTAGCAACATTTTTATACGAAAAGGAAAAATTCGTCAACGCTGATGCGAAGTGGTTTCAATTTCGTGGCTGAAAACGATAAACCAGGGGGATGTTTAGCATCTCGATCGAGGTGAAAGTCGCATAGAAAATTGGTGGACCTGTGCGCGAGGGTTTTTTCGGATATTGCGTATCGGAGAAACGCGGGAGTTGCTAAGACTGCTGCTGCTGGAGTTTCTGCTGCTGTACCAAACCGATCTCGCCCTCGGTTTTTTTTTACAGTTTCGTTTTACGACTGCTCACGGGTGTCGTGCGTTCTACTTTGCGTTTATGTCCTATACGTGTCTCCGGAGCACTTTTATATCCTTCGCACTGTACATAAAATCCATGTATATACGATCTGCTCACATATGTGTTTGAACAAGGTATATAAATATACACATCGACGTTAGAAGCTCAGAAGGGCGTAAAACTCCATGACGGACATTTCCAAGACGTCGATTTTTCTGGCAACTATATTGCTGTACATGTACGACCATATGCGGGGAAAAGAAGAAGCTCGATCTTGAAGAGCCAGAGAGGATCTATTTTGTCAGATCTCGGGGTGTAGACGAAATCGAAAAATTCACCCTCGCAGTTCGGCGCGTCGTACACCGCACCACTTTTTTAATGCTCTTTCCCCAAAGTCGCGTCTTCCTCTACGCGAATATTTTCCGACGTTACTTTCACCGTAATTCCGAAACAAGTCTCTTCTGTTTTCTCTTTTCCTCCCCCTTTCTTTTTCCTCCATCTTTTATACGGCGAGGGGGAAATAAATTTCCTGCTGGGAAAATGGCGCGTTTGCTCAAGGAACACATTTACGAGTGTGCGAAAATACGCGGGGGGATGTTTTATCGATGTTTCACGAACGATTTGAAATTAAATAATGAACATCGGTAGAGCTTCAGAAACGACGATGACGAATATTTGATGATTGAATTGAGTTTCGTATGCTGGGAAATCGTGTGTTTCGATATGAAGATCTTTTTTCACGGTTTTGCACGAAAATGAATAACGTAAAATTTTATCAATCATTCGAATGCATTGATGAATAATTCAGAATCGAAAAATGAATTTTCGTGCACCAACGAAGCTGCTGATGAGAGACGATGAGAAATATCGTGATAAAAATCGAAAAATTTGATTCGACGATTATCGTGTCGGAAATCAATCTGCATCTCAGCGACAGCCCAAGCATCCGATGCGCATGTAGTCAATGACGGAATGATTTGGACGCAGCATATTTTGGGAAAAAACAATAACTATCGTTAAAAGGTCAGTCGAGCGTGTATAGGAGCAACAACTTCGTAGTTCAAGTCGCGGTCGCGCAAAGCGAGCGTCACACTATGCGAGCTCTCGACCGATCGAGCGCTTTCCAAGAACACACGGACGTAAATCACAATTTTACGACGGATAATTTTACGAGAGTCCGCAAAGTCAGAGAGGCCGCGAGTTCGCTGATGGCAGAGTCGAGAGAGAGGCTACCTTAAACTCGTAATCGCAGGCTCTCGGTGTGCGAATTGGCGTTGTACAGTGCGCATGCGGCGTGGTATAAACATACAGAGTGTTCCGGAAATCGATGTCGAATCATTCAGAGTTGTATTCGCGATGAAATTTCGAGACGAAAACTATTTTATCGTTTTTTCGTACGGGCATATCCGACCGAGTTATCAAGAGCCAAAGTTGGGCGCGATGGGATGCGCGCGCTGCCCCCTTCACCGGCCGCCGCGCGGGCTCCGCGCCACCTGCCGGTCGAACTCTATCAAGCTATAACTCTGCAGGGATTCGTCGGATCGAAAAATGCTCAAGGACTTTTCGATTTGAAATTTCATCCCCTATTTTGGTCTAAATTGTCGACGCTCAATTTTGAAACACCCTAAATATATACAGGTCGTTTCACTTTGAGCATCGAAATCCGACATATCCTTGACCTTACGTCCATTTAGAGCGCAATCAACGTGATTCGAATCACCCTGTGTATATCGTAACGCGTTCAAGAAATCGCGAAGTCAAGAGACGAAATCGTTGCGCTCCCGAGAGTTTCTTACACGCTAGAAATCCCCGACCGTGGACTCGCTTGAACGCTCTCGTTAGCGTATTAGCAAAACGAGGTGAGGTCGGCAAACATGGAAGCGGATGATGCCGCTGAGAAATATACGGAGGAAAAAAAACACAGAGAACACATAGAGACGCGGCGAATGGATATAAAGGAGGCAAATTGATGCATTAGACTTTCAGATTTGCGCGAAAGGAGAAATGACTTGCGAGAACGATCGAGTTTGGGTGAAGCTTCTGCGAAACAATTGAATTTGTTCATTTTTTTTTCGTAATCGTCAATTTTGCATCGAACGAATTACACGACATTGGCGAAATTTGCACAAATTTCTCGTATTCGCGATGTGCGTCGGAAAGCTTAGACAAAATATGACAAATGTATAGTTATTTATAATTGAAGATTCAAGCTAAGAAAAAATGAGTAAACTTTCGTCTACCACCGAAACAGTCGATTCATGCATGATTTTTAAAATGTCCCACATTCGATAGCATGTGCTTTAAATCCTTAAAATCGGATATTCAATAGAAGTGAAAATGTTCAAACTTTTGTGAGCCATCGATTCCGCTGGATTGTCCATCTATAATTTTTCTCATCTGTCGTAAAGATCGAAAGATTCGTGAATTTATCGGAAACTCGATCAACCTCCTTGCGCGTTAAAGTTTTGCAACTGGAAAGGACGTCGCTCCTAGCATTTCGGAGATACTTTATTCTCTTTCAACTTGAATAATACGTCTGGGATATTCGTGTGAAACCTATATTTTGCCGAGAAAGATGTAGGAAAAAAAAGAGCATGGAAGAAATTTTTTCGAGGTCGTCGACCACGCTGTAATACAGCCTCTTATTTCGCAATGCTTTATTTTTATTTATTTTTTTCTTTTTGTTTTTTTACGAGACGGATCGGTGGACTTTGAAGCTCGCTCGCTTCGGAGCACAATCTCCGAGTCAATTAAGTTTCATCGCCGATAGTTCGTAGAAGAATCGTTATTGAAAAATGGAAAATGCTTTCGTTCGCCGCGAGAGGGCCGCCACTTGACACAACCGTCGAAATTGAAAAAAATGTTAACCAACAAAAAAAAGCGTTAATCGTTGTGTCAAACGTACTTGAAACATACTTTTCAGGTACTTTCGATCGTTTGAAATTCTCGATAATCATCGAATGATCTATGCACAAATATGCCACGCGTAATTTCAATAATACGAATAATGAATTCGCAATTTGTTTTTTGACGATGAAAAGAGCAAAAAATTCAGCCCTCTTCGAGGAATCGCACGGTACGATGCATTTTAGCAGATTTTTCTTTTTCTCACCGAGTCACATCGGGTATGAAAAGAGAAAAAAATGAGAAAACAAAAAGCAGCGGATGGAATCAAATGAGAAATAAAAGAAGACACCCGAAAGAGCCCGCCCGAGCTAATTTCACACAGCGGGCGATCGTCTCGCTCTCTGTGAGAGAACAGCCGCCGTAAAACAAACACCTTCGCCGTGTGCTTCAAGCGCCTACATCGCGCTTCACGCTGTACGCACATGCATATACACGCACACAAGAAAAATGATTCTCAATAAACGTTTGTGTAGGTAAAGTGTCTCAAGGTTTTTTTTTCTCACTTCTCTCTCTCTCTCTCTTCTTCTTCACCTTCGCTCTCCCCAAAATTGATCTTGCTATCGAAGACGATTTTTTAATCCCTCCAGCGGCTTCATCGAGGCGCCTTTCGGCTGATATTTTTGACAGCATCCGTCGCTCCCTCGCTGGACCAAACGAGTATGCGAGAGAAAACGATGACGAGTGTCATGCACATCATCTTTCAATGGTACTTCGCGCGATATTTCTGTTTCAACGCGTGATTATGTATATTCCTCGTTGACGACGTACGTGTTTTTCCACACCGGACATTCCACGCATCTCGAAACCGCAAGAATGTCGGTGACGCTCTCGAATCGGCCCTCGAATTATTTTTTCAGTCTAATACGACTCAGCCTTCGGAGTAATGAAAAACACCCAAAGTAACGTGGAAAATGGAGTTTTTTTTCACTTTTCCTTCAATGCTGCTGTTTTTGGGGAATTTTCAGAGGCTACCGTTATCATATTTTTATAGTTCAAAGTGATATCTTATCGGGGGTTTTTTCCTTATGGTAACCCCACTTGGAGTAACTTGGGTAACTTTTCAACTCTGCTGTTTTTATTTAAACGGAAAAATACAACATTCTTGGAAAAGAATTGAAAAGTAAATTACGTGACGTATTAAAAAGTAATAAATAACATTTTTCATTTATTTCAAAATCGTCTTGAAGATTTACGGAAAATCTACGCAAAATATGAACTACTTGTCGAGATACGAGTGGGGTGAATGACCTGACAAGTACCCCGAGAGTTGCACGTTTTCCGCGGTGATTTCTAGAATTTCTCTTACGCGAAATGAAAGTTACTCTCCGTTGGGGTTTCGTCAACCCTCGGCCTAGTGGCCTCGCGATGAAAAGTTTGACCCTGTCGAGAGATGCGAGGACCGCGAGAGATTCTGCCGTGTGATGTACTCGCAGTCATCGTCGTGTACTCGAGAAATATGATGCGGTCCTTTTGCTCTTTATGACGATTTATCTTCGTGACATCCCTTACGGAGCACACAGCATCCTTGAACTTGTACGTACTTCGGAATATCCGAGCGATCATGACCTTGTTTCTTGCTCGGGAGGTATCGCACCGTGAGATAACATACCGCTCTGCTTATCGTACTTTATGGCGCACATAGTTTCATAACAATAAAAAGCACGAAAAAGGTGTTTCGTTGAGAAATATTAAATTCATTCGTCGGTCTCGGATCAGGCAATTTTCATTGGGTGATTAGGTCATTTTTCTTCGATCGATTGCACACGCGGATAATTTTTTCCTCTCTGGAGTAAAATTGTATTTCAGTCCTTTGAAATAATATCAATTTAAATGATAAGTATTCAATAAATAATATATATTCTTTATCGAATTCAAAATTAACATTTAATTCGAATGAATTTTACGAAAGTCGTTGTTCGCTGTGTTCCATCGTCGTATTTTTATGAGTGATGACATATTCGATAATCCTGCTGAGACGTTCGATGACGCACCATTAAATCTCCCATTTTTTTTTTCAGCATTTTTCGAACGGCAAAAATGAACTCGACGGTAAAATGCACTCTCGTTGTCTCGCTTGTTATTTGGAGGCTGTATAACCGTGAGAATGTAACAGCTTCCAGCCTTTAGGATTTGAGACTCGATAAATTTGTAGGAAGAAAAAAAATAGGAGATAGAGATGAGAGAAAGAGACCGTGTGGACGGCGAGGGAAGAGGACAGAAATGGGCGGCATTAAGCAGCGATAATTCTTCGAATATCTTTCGTCATTTAATATGTCAGCAAAACGTATTTTCACATGTATACACGAGATATATCGAGCCGAAGATTCATAGCGAATAATTTTGGATAAAAATACGTGAGAATAATCGGAAAAAATTGAACTTTTCATCGAAATTAATCTCGCAATGAACAAAATTTCCGTTTTTTTTGAATTAAATACGAATTGAGTAAAAAAAAATAGATGTTATATGGAAAAGAAAATGTACGACCCAAAGAACCGCGAAGAAATTTCTCACGCGGTTTTACAGCTCTGCGTCGCTTGATAGATTTTTTAAAAAATCTTACGAAAAATTAACACGCTATTTGATACTCCAAAAAATCGTCCATGATTTTCGGAAATCTTCTGAACGTAGAAAAAAAAAGTAACGATTATTCGCGACGTTTTAACAAACGCGGACGGTTTTTCAAGTTTAATAATAAAACCACTTTTCACTTGAACGAAATATTCGAGTAAATCATATGATACGGGGATATATATATTATTTCGAAATTATATACGCGCCCCACCGCTGCAAGGGCGGCTTTTACTTTGTCGCGTTTTTGTGGCCCGGAATTATGTTAATTTGAATTTATATATTCGCCGTTTCTATACAACAGTTTTTGTACGAAAGAAGATGTACGAAACACGCCCTCTCTCGCGCTCTTATATACCTGCCGATCTTTCCTCGCATATATGACCGAATTGAACAGGCATACACACATTTTTCTAGACACACAGAAACGTGAAAAAAAAAGTGTGCAACCCGTAGCAATAATGAGCGAATAAAAGGACCTTAAGGTGTGCGTCGCAATAATTCGTTCGAAATTCCTTTCGATTTATAAAACATTGGTCGATCGATCGACATGACATAACTACCGACATACTTGATAAATATATTATATATGTGTGTAATATAACGTGTATTATCTCGAACTTTATGTATAAACTTTGCTACGGGATCTGGACTCTTGAAATGTCAAATTAATTAGCCACTCTTAGCAACGTGGGTCCATTCTCCGTTTACTACTGTGGCAGTATCGGCCTGAAACGTGTTCACACATACAGGGCGTCCCAAAACTCGACGTTGCCAATTTAAAGTCAGATTCAGCATGAAATTCCGCGTCGAAATGTATTTTGATATTTTTCCATGCGATCAAAACCTCGTGAGTTATCAGTCGTCAAAGTTTGAGCCAATAAGGCGCGCGCCCTCCCTTCTTCAACGAGCATCGCACGCGTCCTATTGGCCCAACTTTATCAATTGATAACTCTGCGAGGTTTCGTCGGACCATAAAGTGCTCAAAGACTTTTCGGCTTGGAATTTCATCCTCGATGTAGCATTAAATTATTAGCATCGAATTTTGAGACAACCTGTATACATATATACGTACATGGTATGTATATAGAACCTGGACCACCCAGAGATACCTCTGGTGCGTTCAACCGTTCGTTCGGCAGTCGTCTTTCGACCAAACGATTGAGATAAAGATCGCAAAATGAAGCCAAAAGTTATCGAGAAAGACTGCGAGAACATGATAGAACATTGTGAATGAACGAGAGGGAAAAAGAGAACGAGAGTCGGAGAAGAAGATTTTCCATGAAACCGGAAGAAAAAAAGATGGAGATACGACTGTAGAGATTCAAACGAAGCGAGTGAATTTAACGAGAGGATCTCGACAGTTTTCTCTATCGAGAGCTCTATTTTCTTTCGGTTTTCTCGTGGTACGTTATTCTATTTGTATACAGAAGAGACCATGGCAGAAGGACTCTTCAAAAAAGTTTGTTGACAAGATTTGTTTTTCTTCCTCCAGATCGCATGAAAAAAAAAATTCCGTGGAAAATAATTTTTTTTTCAAATGACACAAATAATTTCGTAACTTAAATGGTAAATATGCTAAAATTATTAACAAAATGACATTTTTTGCGCACGTCTGATGTAGCACACAAATCCATCTTGACTGTCTTTATTTTATAAAATAAAAAAATTAAATTTTAACGGAGAGAAAAATCTTTCCTCCCGGCAGGATATTTTTTTTCAACATTCAGAAACTTTTTTCACCATAGCCAAATTGAAGAAAAATTATCCATTATTTTTGGAGCGATCTAATATGTACGTGTATCAAATACACGTACTTTTAACCCACTGCGGATAAGTTTGGATCGAGAGAGTGTGCGAAAGGGAAGCGCAAAACCCGCAGGGTTGTTGCCACTGGGAAAGTCGAACCAGAAAGGGAGAGAGAGGAAGCAGGAGGTGGATAGAGAGGAGATGCGAAAGATGGAGGATATTTTCTCTCTTTTTCTCATCCCTGTTCCACAACTAAGCGAATGCCATCGAACCTGAGGTCGTGGCGCAACCCTCTCGGGAAAGGGAAACCGCCCTTGCGCCCTTGCTCCTTTCCCAAAAGGAGAGCAACTCGGAGAAAAGGAAGATGCTGGAGGAAAGATCGAGCCATCGAAATTCGAGAGAAGGAGATGAGACGATGAAAAAAAAAAAGAACGAAGAGAAAACCAAGTGCGAGTAAAAGTTACGTAGGACGAAGAGGAGCAAAACGAACGTCTTAAAGCGGATGTACAGGATTAAGATAATAGTCTCGAGAGGGTTGCGAAGAAACTCCGGTCTTACGACGAGGGCAGGGGGAGGGGGTTAAGATATAGAAGAAGGAAAGGGGATGAGTAAGGTAGGCACGAGGAGGAGCAAAAACGAGTGATATGATGTGGGTCAAAGTCTCGAGGACTGGGGCGCTTTCTTCCCGGCTGATCTCACAATCAGTCCGCAAACACTTTTATATATGGGTTATTCCAACTGAAAGGATCATCGATCGAGATGATTTGTGGATTAAATGCGAGGATGAACGAGAAGGGAAAAGGAACTTTCGTGATAAACCTTTTAGCTGTGATTTTTTGACTCGGGTTTTTGAAATACTTCCGGTTAAAAATGACTTTGGAAAAAAACGGCACCTCTCGAAATTGCGCGTGCTGAAAGTTTGTTTGAAAAAACAATGGTACGTTGAGAAAATAAAAAGAAATTTAGGACCAGTTTTGGATGCTTTCCTCTGCAAAGTGGTGAGGTCGAAAGCTCGAAAGAGGAAAAAACGCCTTCGAGTGCGATCGAACACTCAAGCGGCGACGAATAAAAATCGTATCGACGTAGAGCTGACTTGGCGTTCAAGGTTTTTCAAAGACAGTTTGGATAACGAGCTTGAAGGTGAAAGTTTAAAGAGAATCACGAAAATTCTTGGGGTGAAATGATAGTTATTTACACATTGCTCAATCGATGAATCATTACGGTGATTATATTGGTACTTTGTCGGGCAATTTCAAATATTAACCATCATTTTGCGTATACTTGGGAAATTGTCATAAAAAAATCGTAATGCTTACTAGAAAATCCCTCTTATTCCGCACAAGCCCGTCGATATTATTTCACCGAAAATTTGTCTTGCAGTATTTATTGCAAAAGGTCCTCCACATGATCATATCTTATTTAACCAATTAATCACTCTAATCAGAAATTTCTTGGGGAATTTTAAACGTTAATTTTTATTTCGAATACAGTTGAAAATCACCATAAATGAACAAATTCATGTTGCCATTTTTATTGGCACGAGTGCTCCATACATCATGTCATTCATCAGTTGAGCACTTTGATCAAAGTAATATAATAATAATAACAATAATAATAAGATCATGATTCTCGGAGATAAATTTTTTCGACGCTCGATACAAATCTTCTCCCCTTTCTCTTCCAAGATAGGCTAAACTCTCAATAGCTTGATACGATGAGACATTTTGCGTCAGGTCGGAAGCTGCGTAAGAGGGAACAAAAGAGCAAGGGAGAAAAGAAGAGAGATGCTCTATGGGGCGAAACTGCCGCAGTATATGGTCGTGATATGGTGTATATATATATATACAATATGATTCTCTCACCGGAGCAAAGATGACCGATGGTACGTGGGGTAGGTTCTTGACTCTTCGTCATTTTTCTTTTTCCCTTACTTCGAGAGTTAGGAATCACCTTTTACGCCCTGATACGAATAACGTTGTGAAAACGATGAAGAGAATAAAAGTAACCAAGGGTAGCTTATCCTTTTATTGTTTCCTCTGGCTTTCTCTCTCTTTTAATCTTTGGATGCACGTCAAAGTGAGAAAAATAATTTTTGAACGATATTCGAAAAAAAAAAAATACAAAAATAAACGTTTGACGTATATCGCGTCGCAAATGGTTTTTTATGGAACAAAAGTTCGAGCGTCGAAGTACGTACTAAGGCGGATTGAAGTAAGGAAACATTTGATATCGCATATTATTTATAAATTAGTTTATATTATTTTGATAATTTTGGGACTCTGATAATGCTGTTATATTTCTATCGATGGTGGGTCGAAAATCGAGACAAATTAGGACCGCTTGAACTTTTAGAAAAATTGTATTCTCTGCTACGTGTTTTTTGAATTTTTTTTTCGTACGCGACAAGTATACATATTTTTCCTTATTCTTCAAAGTTATTTATAGATCACATGCGCAAATGCTCTTATCGTCTTTTTGTTTAAAAATTTCATTCCTCACGAAAAATCGACTATTTGATCAGCTTCGGTCATCAGCATTGGTAGGAATATTATTAAAGCGCTACCAGTCTTTGCGTTACGTCGACACGTGCAAAGAAACACACGGCGAATGAAAAGTGTACGTGCTTCCACAAAAGATCCATATTTTTGACGTGCGACTAGATAGACACAGAATTTCATAAAAGATGTTTCATAGAGTACTCGAAAATAGTCAAATATTGTCGGAATGTATCGATCACGTAGTCACATAAAATTACCTAGTGCGCAGATGAATACTTTTGTTGTATAATTTCCTTATCTGATTGCCACATGTGTCGAAAATACATTTTCAAGTCGAACGTTGAAAAAGATAAAGGTATAAATAGTCAACCCTGGTCTATAACCACGCAGTTGAAAGCCATCTCTTTGTCTTCGACGACACTTGGCTTATTTCGCGTCTTCTATATTTCGTGGACATATTGAAGTAAAGTCTTACGGGAGTCTCAGCCGAAAATAGTTGAAAACTATTCTCATGCTTGACCATAGTTATGACGAGGTATCATTCTGTCGTTGTGATATGTTTGATTGTTCTGGGTATTGTGACAGTTTGTTCAGCCCAGCCGGAACTGAAGCGAACCAACCAAGAAATCCAAGGAAAGCGCGTTTCAGTACAGCAGGTAAATGTTGAAGAAATGCAAATGCGAATATTGTTTGTGATGAAAGAGTAACTCTTAATCATGCTCAATGCTGATGTAAATATCGATGCTGACCTATTATCAGGGTGCTGAGAGACCATTGAAGCGACGCGTACTGAGGCAAGTTAAACCTTCTAACGAGCCATTTCGAGAATCCTCACCGACGGGTGATACCGATGCTTCGAGGGTGGAACTTGCAGGAGAGGCAGAGGGTGAAACATCGGAGAGTCTCCTCGTTATAGTAAAGGAAGAAGCGGATCAGACATCGGACGATCAATGGGACGAAGCGATGCCGTTTTTGGACGGAGAGTTCCTGAGGCCGGTAAAAGAAGAGCACCCCATCCTGGAGAGTGTTGTCTTCATCATGGCTGAAGAGTCGACAGAGGCATTAGAAAATCAACAATACCAACAGATGACATATTTAACTACAGAGGTCCAAAGAGCGTTGAAGGAAGAAGACGGCACAATGGAAAGTGTCGTGTTTATTGTAGAAGAAAAAACGCCAAGGTGCCAAAAACAGTTGGGATCGGAAAACCCGGAGAGAGCAGCGGCGAAACGGATGGAGCGCAGAGAATACATGAGGTACTGGAGAGAGCGCCAAAGACAGTTGGAATCGGAAAACCCGGAAAAAGCAGAGGAGAGACGGGCGAATAGCAGAGAAAGGAATAAGCGCAAAAGAGAGCGCCAAAAACAGTTGGAATCGGAAAACCCGGAAAAAGCAGAGGCGAGACGGGCGAATCGCAGAGAAAAGGATAAGCGCAAGAGAGAGCGCCAAAAACAGTTGAAATTGGAAAACCCGGAAAAAGCAGCGGAGAGACGGGCGAATCGCAGAGAACAGTATAAGCGCAAAAGAGAGCGCCAAAAACAGTTGGAATCGGAAAACCTGGAAAAAGCAGCGGAGAGACGGGCGAAACGCAGAGAACAGTATAAGCGCAAAAGAGAGCGCCAAAAACAGTTGGAATTGGAAAATCCGGAAATAGTAGCGGTGAGACGGGCAAAGTGGAGGGGAGCGAAAAAGCGCCAAATAGAGCGCCGAGACAAGTTCGAATTGGTAAACCCGGAGGAAGCAGGGGCGAGACAGATGGCGCGCAGAGAATACATGGTGCACTGGAGACAGCGCCAAAGACAGTTGGAATCGGAAAACCCGGAAAAAGCAGCGGAGAGACGGGTGAATCGCAGAGAACAGTATAAGCGCAAAAGAGAGCGCCAAAAACAGTTGGGACCGGAAAACCCGGAAAAAGCAGCGGCGAGACGGATGGCGCGCAGAGAATACATGGTGCACTGGAGACAGCGCCAAATAGAGCGCCGAGACAAGTTCGAATTGGAAAACCCGGAGAAAGCAGCGGCGAGACGGATGGCGCACAGAGAATACATGATGTACTGGAGAGAGCGCCAAAGACAGTTGGAATCGGAAAACCCGGAAAAAGCAGCGGAGAGACGGGCGAATCGCACAGAACAGTATAAGCGCAAAAGAGAGCGCCAAAAACAGTTGGGACCGGAAAACCCGGAAAAAGCAGCGGAGAGACGGATGGCGCGCAGAGAATACATGGTGCACTGGAGACAGCGCCAAAAACAGTTGAAATCGGAAAACCTGGAAAAAGCAAAAAGTTCTCAAAAACTTTGACGAGAAAAGTTCCACGAGAAAAAGCGAAATAGGCGACAAAGGCGGAATTAGAGCAATGTCGTTGTTAATAAGCATATCGAAAAAACGTTTGCCGATTAAAATATGCACGAGATTCATAGAATGGCACCGGGGTCGTGGAAATGTGATAATAAAATTGGACTAGACTTGTTGCATCACGATCGCAAGTAGCATAATATTAACAAGTACAATGTCAATTTATGATATCGTAAAGTTCACAATTTAATTGTTATTATTTTGCCCTTGTAAATTATTTTCCCTTAATTTTTCATATAATTATCAAAGACAAAATAGTATACGAGTGAAAAAACCGAAAAATCCCACGCACGTTAGAGTCAGCTTGACGTTGTTTTTCGTGAATCGCGTGCACATTTTCGTCATGGTCATCTCTTCCTTCGTTTCTTTTTTTTCTTCGCAGCCACGTTCAATTTTCATGCAGGAAACTTGCGATACGAAATAAATAACGAGTGAATTGTGTACAAGCTGTTCCAGTCGAGTGAATAAAACTGCAATAATGCCTCAAACTTATTCGTGCCTTTATTTTTCCACAGCGAGTTCCTCTCGGCATCGATCCTTCATTTTTCCCATTTCTGGCGAATGTCTTTTCCTAAACATTTTCGTTCCTTTTCCACATTGCACAGCGGGAATTTCGTTTCGAGCAATACAATTTGACTGGAGATTTTGCGCAAACGTACTCCGGAAGATTCGCATTGTGCTACAGTTTTTATACTGTATCTTCGTGTTTGGGATTACGAATCATCCTTAAGGGGCTAGAAAACCGGATCTTAAGATTATTATTATTAATAGAAACGCGAAAAAATTTAATATACCCGCATCAAGTACATGTTTTATTGGAGCAAGATTAAATACGGAGGCGAGAGCGAGACAAGAGGCACACGAGTCACGATAATTGTGTCAAAGTGATAACGAGCCAGCCACACGTTCAAAATTTACATACCTTCTCGCTTTCATCATTTCTGGATCCGTTCGATTATAACGATATAAATAAAAAAGAAACATTTTCATGCAAAAAAACCTTACGCAGATGTTTATTCGCATCAAGTGCGGAAAGATATCATTTTTCATAATTGTAAATCTATAAAGCATTTGTTTTTCGTATATTTGATTCAATTTAAAATCATAACATGCATCTGGCAGTATTACGAACACGATATTTTACGTTAAAAAAATATGAGAATATTTAAATGCCACGTAATTGGTAAAATGTTTCCGAATCGATAAATTTTGATTTTCGCCATTTGTTATTTATTATGCCGAACTATAATTTATTCTGTAGGTTTCAGTACTTAATTCAAGACGGAGCGCCGCAGCTGAATAATGCGGCCGTTTGCTCACGTCACTGATCCCTAGTTTATTAAAAAAATATATATTTAAAATCGTTATCCTTTTGTGTATCAACAATTTTAAAATATAGTTTCGATGAAATTCAGTCCGATGAATTAAATAAAAGAAAATTACTCCATCGATGCTAATTATACGTTGTAAGTAAGATGCCTCAAAAAAATGAAAAAAAAAAACCAACGATCAAGTAATTCAGCTCGAAAAATCATCGAGAAATCCATAGCTTCTGGGTTGGACACTTTATGTGAATCGTCTTGTATATAATACACGAGTATATAGACAGATTATATATAGCTCTGACATGTACTTCCAGCCCCTCTTAAACTACCCCCAGTATGCTATCATGGACTTTCCTGTCCCAACGAAAAGACTGACCTTGATAAAAATTGTGACAATAAAATATTTCGATTGAATCAAAACGACGAATCTCCCGAGCTCATTTATGGGTCTCTGAAATATTTGGGTTTTTTCTTAAAACTAAAAACCATTGAAATTTCATGAAAATCTCTTTAAGAATGAAAGTTGAGGGACACTGTGGAATATATCTAAGAGTTTTGCCGCGCAGAGAACGAGGAAAAGCGGGTGACGGTTTATATACATATATATTATCGTATATATGTACTTGGTGTCTGCTTTGGGGGTGGAAGGCACCCGCGAGCGAGAGTAAACGTGCGTATACTCTATATACGCTCCGGGGGTAGGCTCTGTACTCCAGAGAAAATGTGTGTATATATATATATACATAAATGCCAGAGTGAAGAGCAAGATGGAGGAGGGATGGAAAAAGGAGAGGATACTGGACCCGCGTTATTCCTCCGCGACTTGGAGCAGCGATCTTCCGTGTAGCATAGAGGAACCACAGTATTGTGGGCTAATGGGGTTCAGTGGACAAAGAGGGTCACGAATTTCTGACTCGCAAAGTTTCCTTCCATTTTTGCACATTTTTATCGCATGTTTTATGCTAAAAAAAATAATTATTATGAAGAATAATTATGACGAAGCTAGGCAGTGTTATAAACCCCGAAAAGATGATTTCCGAAATGTCAGATAATTGCAAAATACCGCGTCAACGAAAATGTGAAATATTGTTTTTGTTTTGTCGTGATTTGTTTTTCCAGAAAAAGAACTAAGCACCAATCCATTGAATATTTTGAAACAATTCACACCCAGAGTGTTACGTATCCCTACTGAAACGGGGATGAAATTTAGCCCAGAGTGTCACCCCCCGCTTAAGGATCCTCAAAACGACCTGAGCAATTTGTAAAAAAGGTCTGCTTTGAAAAATCTCTCGATTTATGCCCCCGCGAAATCTGTGATTTTTTATCAGTTGTAGAACCTTGCTTTTTCCTCTCGTTTAAAAACCTACGAATATTTAGCCAGGACTGGCCATCGTTGCCTCCGAGCATCTCCACCGGTTGTTCCCCAACGTCGGCGGAGGTTTTGCGATTCTGGCTCTTCCCTCGGTCAAGCAAGATCCCCCCCACCCCTTGCCGCTGCCACCCTTAACACAGAGCAGAGCTTTCGCGATCACGTATAGGGGTTGTTCCTGGACGACGCGCGAAGGAGGAAAGAGGAGAAGAGAGAGAGAGAGAGAGAGACGGTCTATGCGTGTGTGGCAAAGGAGACGAAGGAAGTACGACGACGACGACGACGGCGTCGTCGACGTCGTCGTCGCCTTCATGTACTCGTGGAGCTTTCTCCCTCGCAGCTTTCTAGATCAATACTCGTATCTCTGCCTCGGCTGGACCAGGCCGGACATTGCGTTCCGAAACTCACCTTCCAGCTCCGGCTTTCTCTCTCCGTCTTTCACCCTCCTGCTACCAGGGTTTTACACGTCCTTTTTCATTTCCTTTACTCCTTTCGTTCTTTCTCATTTTTTCTCATCTGCTCATCGCTGTCCTCCTCTCGCTCTTTCCTCTCTCCTCTTCGATCGCGACCTCAACCGTTGTCCGCCCAAAGAGCCTATCCACCCTCGATCCAACCCCCTCCGCCCTTTGCTTCCCGCTTCGCCATGAAGTCCGCGTGATTAACATGCTATCCAGCAAAAAGGGTTGAGATGGGAAAAATCCCTTTTAATTACCTCCCGTATTTCGTTCTCGAAATGTACGATAAGTCATCGAGAGGTTTTTTTCAGCTTTATCGAGCGAAGCGATGTACGTTTACGTTTTTTCATCATTTTTAAGAATTTTTCAACGACCAATAATGTCCGATATATTTTGAAAAAACCTCTAATATAACAACGTCAAAGAGGAGAAATCATAAATTCGGAAGAAAATTGGAAACTCTTGTTCTCACATCAAATGTGAACCCATTTATTTTTCTTCAAATTTTCAAAATTCCCAAAGAGTTCTCCAAATTTTTACCAAATTTTATACTGGTCTGGCTGTGGCTGGCATTTTTGTTTCTGATTTTTATAAACTTTAAGGAAAATTTTGTGTGTGATATTCATACGAATAAAGGTGTATTTACTGTGGAAAATGCTTTGAATCGGATATAAATACGCACCCAGATGTCTCTCGTACTGTGTATATGTATAATATGAACGTACGCTTGTACCATTACCATTACAGCGATAAAAGCATCTCTGGGTCCATTACCGTAATTGGGGAGAGGTAAAGAAGAAAAGGAAGGAAGAGTATACGGTTTGCCAGGGTCGTGTATGAATCCCAACGATTGCATGCAAGCCCGGATGTTCATCTACTTATTCCTGCGTCGTATTGTCCAAATAGTGCTTTCCTATATGCACATACATCCGTAAATATACGAATAAACTATATAAATGGATGTAATCAACAAAAATCGAGGAAAATTTGGATAATTTAATTAAAAAACATCGCCTCTACACGAATTATACAAAACCTGCACACGACCAATATTTTTGGTCTCCGGATCGATATTACGCGGTCTCTCTTCAGGATTTTTGTTCAAAATCAATTCTTCTCGTTACGCGAATTTTTACATCTTTGCTATTTTTTTGCCGAAAAATGTCACACATGGCCCTTGTCCGATCAAAAAGAAAGCACTTTCTCGAGAAGGAAAAATAACGAATGTATTTTGAGAGCCACTGGATCGCTGGTCAATTTCCCCTTTTGTACTTTCGTTGCTTTCCTCGCGAAAAAAAAGAGGCCGAAAGATGTGGATCCGTATACGGTGAGGAGGGTGGAGAAAAAAAAATGACCGGCGTGGGGCTTACATAGGTGGATAGGAATACGTAAAGTTGCGAAGAGAAGGAAGAGACGCTGGACGAGGGTGACGAGATGAACGATCCAACGACGAATATAAAACGAAAAAAAAAAAAGAAAAATTTAACTCGACCATCGCTCGAAGAGTCGATAATTTCTTTAGGCGAGGTTAAAAAAAATCGCACTCTACACAAAAGTGCCAGACTGGCTCGAAAAAATGGCAAATTTCGGTGAAATTTTCTTGAAAATCATTTATCGATACAATTCGTAAGATAATTCCTCGATCTCTCGAATGTCGAAATAAAATATCGATTATCCGCGAGAGGACACGTTTGCCAAAATGACGTTTGGATAATGATGATTTTTGCGATTTATCGTCGCTTTTATCGTCGAATACGTTTGCGAAGTTCACTTTCGTCGAACGTGAAAGTCGTCCATCGATCTTTCCGAATACTTTCCTCGAAGGAAAAGACAGTGGCGACTGAGATAACTTCCTTAAAGAGGAAGCATCTTTACTTTTCTCTCGACGTAACAAGAATTCTTCGAGTTCTTTCCCGCAGTCCTGATAGAGTCGCATCAACGTTCGCGTGAACAAAAAGTGTTTCTTCACGCGTCTTTTCACTTTTCCGTATCTCTGCGCGTGTGTTTCTACATAGTTTAACGGCCCGACAATCCGTTCGTCATTCGGGAAATTCCAAAGGGCGCAAGAACGCGTCGAGCAGCCTCCAGATGGCCTTGCACTTTTCCTTTTTCTTCACAACCGGATTTCTGCCTTTTCCTAATTGTTTCTTCTCACCGACATGGACAATGGCGCTGGTAATCGTCGAACAAACGGATTTCCGAAGTTTTTCAAAACTTTTCCGACGTTTCGAATTATTTGCCTATAAACTCCGAAAAAAACGATAAAAAATTGCAAACAATCGAGATTTCTGATTATTTATCAATTTTTTCCTCTACAACTCGTTGATAAATTTTCAATATTGTTCTCATTCGAAACGCCTTTGCCTTCATAGCAGCATTCATCGAATAATCCTTCCCGCACTTGTGTAATTGCATTTTCAAGTTCTCGATGTTGCAACTTCACCCTGTTGTTCCAGAAACAGTGCCAGCGCTCGGACGACGAACTACGAACGATTGAAAAGAAATTAAAAAACCTAAAACACTTGTATTTCAATTTCCAAACGAAAAGAGTCGAAAAAGCTTGTAATCTCCGAAGGAACGAAACGCCGAGACAATTTTCTTCGATTGATTATTTTTCAAACGAAAACGCGGTGTGCTATACAGGGTTGAACACCACTGTTCACTTTCTCCCGTACGAAGGAGAAGAACCCTTTGGCATCTCCTCTACCCCATTGCCGACGAGCGTATATACGTACACCCCCGACCGAGTCATCTCACTCTCGCTCTCGTTCGGCTCTCGCTCTTGTAAAAACCACCCCCTTGCCCCGAAGCCTGCTTCTGCCCCTTAAGAGCTTCGGTCGCGCTTTCTCTCGCGTTCGTCTTTCTCGCGGAGTCTCTCTCGGCTATGTACACCGCTTCTCTTCCTTGCCACATCTTTCAACCCCTGTACGTACGTGTGTATACGGCATAACGGGGCTAGCACACCCTCTTGTCCTTTCTCGAGCCCTTACCAACCACCGGGTTGCCTCGGAGAACGGAGATCGAGCAAGAGTGAGAGTGGTTTTCTGGACCTTGGTCCAGCTCGGCTGCATCGACCCTGCTCCGCTCTCACCCCCTTCTTTTTCACCCTTGTACGTGTGTATACGCTCCTCGAACGTCAAGCCTCTCGCCCGTACTTCAGCCTTAACGTGTGCGTATACGGCAACTTGTACGACCTCCACTTTCTCGCTCGCCGCCCTCCTCGTACCAACACCCACGTCACCGCACCCTAATCCCCATCTCGAAAATATATCGAGCTCTCTCTCTCTCTCTCTCTGCCTCTTCGTCTTTCTCATCTCCTTCCTTTCAACCCCCTGCCTCACACATCGTATCGATTGGCCGGCGGCTCGTCAGGGAGCGCCACCATTTGACCGGACCCCGCACCGGAAGTCCACCATCTTCCAAGAGTGTTCAGGGAATCACGAATGGACCTCTGCCGTTTGAATTTTTTTCGGGATGCTGCGCATTCGGCGTCTCAAATATTGTTGTGATTCTCACAGCATCAATTTTATCTGCCAAGGATACTCCTGCACAATTGATCATCCGATTTAAACTTATTTCCAAAGGCGACGTTTTTACGTTTTGAACCGATGCTGTCAATTACCGAATTAATTAGTTTTACTTTGAAAAGTTTTGTTTCTTTTTAAAAAATTCATAGTTTCGTTATTGTCGTAATTCGCTCAGGGCTTGAATATTTCTTTTTCTTTCTCAACGCCTATTTCTCTTCGTCTTTAAAAAAAAAAAACTTCGGAGAAGACGATTTTCGAAAGAGTCATCGCACTTTTTGTTCGGCAGTCCAGTAAAAAAAGTGTCCCTAAAAAAACAAGTCTGATCAAAAGCTTCTTTGGATCAAAAACGTCCGTAAATGAAATCAAAATCGCGACTCGTATCCCCGCCTGAATTTTCCGGCTCGTTTTACCGAGCTACAAGCGCGTTCGCGAAGAAATTCCAAGCTGAAATCCCCAGGAATGTGAGACAAATACGAGAGATCGGATCGAACGGTGCAAGGTTTTCTCGCCAAGTGTAAGAGTGTTCGTGCGCTCTCGAATAATTCGCGCAGAGAAATTTCGCGTATTTCTCCACGGTCCAGACACGCGAAACGCGCGCGTGACGGAAAAAAAACGTCTCATTTTGGACCAAACCGAGACTCCGGAATATTTTTGTATCTCCCGAAGCGTTTAACCGCCGCCGCCCACGAGTTCATCCTCGATGTAATCGCGGTACAGTGCGAGGATTGCGGAGACGACGGCTAAACACCGTTATACAGTCGAGAGCAATTCCGAAGCCGATTAAAGGCCTCCGTCGAACGTCAAACGCGTCTGGGGGATGAGAGAACAGCGGAGATGAGTCTCGCATGACCTGATCTAATTCGCTCCCAATTGCCGGAAATATACCACCAGCATCTCCGTGATCACTTTCATCGTGACACGTACATTCTCTTTTATAAACGTCAAATTCCAAGGTCGGCCGATCGAAACTCAATTTAAGGGGTTGCACGAGTCGCAAAGGGCAAAAAAAGCGTGTTTTTCAATCTCGAAAAATTCAACAAAATGATTGTTTTGTTCAAAGGTTAAAGCACCCACGAGAGGAACCCTTAAACAATCTTTCGGAAATGGTAGCTCTATTCGATATTGGAAAAACCATTCTGTTTCGTTAAATTCCATTTTTTTAATATTTTGATTTCTAATTTTCGAAATATAAATGTTGCAGGTTGAAAATTGTTTCAAGCATGCTTTTTTGACCTTTGAAACCCATGTCGCTCCTTAAATTTGTGGCGAATAATATTCGCTCTTAAACTCCAATTTCGCGCGATTTTTATCGTGGTCGTTTCTCTGCAGAATATTGTAATCTTTTTTAAATTTATTTTCGTTATTTATATAATTTCATTCGATCAATTTTCTTTCTTCTGTCAATGGGAATAAATTGCTTTTACAATATCGAGACGTTACGAAAATTCGAAATTTTCATGATCGTCAAAGAAAAAAACAAATTCGAAGCTCATTTTTGCGACGTCTGGTTGAAAATGTTTTCTTTGCCGATTTCTCCGTCGCGATAACAAAAGATCGGGAGTAGAGAAAAATTTGGAATTTCGAAATGTTTTTTTGTTCAATAATTCAACCGAACACGGTTATTTCGAAATTCGCGACGAGTCGTTTTACGAGGATCGAAAAATCCGCGAAGAGCACACGATATTTCATATTTATAGAAAAATAAAAAATAAACGCAAAACCTTTCCGAACGAAAAAAAAACGCGACTGACAAAACGGAACCCCGGCTCAAAATTCCCCATAATTGGCAAAATTATAGTTCATCCACGATACTTTCGGCTTCGGGCAAAAGTTATTTGTTTTTTTTTCCCGTTGTTTTATTTCCTCTCATTCGTAAGAAAAGCTCTAAAAATCCGGTATCAATTTCAAATTAATAACGCGGGACGACGGAGCCCTAAATCAAAATGTCAAACTTTGTGCCTCTTTCTCCTTCGAAATGTAAACTAATTATTCCTCCGAGTGTTCCCCGTACGATGCTACTCTGTATCCCTTTTTTTCGTTTTATTACCTGATTCACTTTAATTTTATTACAAAGTATACAACCACTTGTAGCTCTTGCGGTCCATCATAGAGGAGGATTAAAAAAAGAGAGAGAGAGAGAGAGGGGGAAGAAAAAAAAACGTGCGATTGGAGAAACTGCGAGTGAAACGAAATTGTAAAGATTGTAAACGCGTGCGCGGGGATTATATTCGGTCCGATCGGTATCTCCTCTCGGCCGAACGATCGGTGCCGCCAGTAAAAAAGCAATTAGTGACCCCGACATATTTAATCACATCATAAAATCCCTACGCTCGCTATAACATACATTTCCATCTTTCTCGATGGACCATTTTTCCACAATATTCATTCACCATCTCTCACATCTATACAAGGTGACTCACAGAAGGTACATCGAAGCCAAAAAAGCCACGGATGCTGGAGATATCTCAGGCTCTCAAAAAAAATTATTTATTTTTCAGTATTCCTAGCTTAAACGTTTCCTCGTATTTTCTCAAATGAGCTACAGGTGATGGAATTCGTGAAAAAGGGTTGAAAACCATTTGACGGAAAAACAAAGCTATTACGAGTAATTTTAGTCGTAATATTCCGTCAAAAATCCGCAGATTCTTTCTTCGACGAACGACCAGCATCTTCCTGTATATATCTTCTTCACAAATCACAAAAATCGCGTTTGTCTCTGCATCCCTCTCTCGTCATGATGAGCCGTATCATAGTTTATCACGAGTCTCCTCTCTCGCTTTCTTAACGGGATCCCAATTTAACAGGCGATAAAATTTGACCCGTCGGGGAAGCAGCCGAGATGGCGATGGAAACAGAGATAGAAATTGGCGCGAAAGGTGCGAGAGGAGGGAAAAAAGAGGGCGAAAGAAAAAACACAGCAAACGGAGGGGCAATAAGGGGGTTGTTCGGGGTTCGAAGTAAAGGGCGATATTCCATGCTGCTGGGAAAAAGAAGGCAGGGCAGAACCGTCAGGATTTCGGGTATTAGTGGTCCATTGACGGGAAACAAAAACGTTATGACGAATTAGGGGCCACCCCTCGTCCCTCGTCAGACGAAAAACCCTATGACTTAACCTACCCCAACCATAAATATGTTTGGAGGTCGTTAACCTACCCCGACATGCTTTTGCGACCATTAAGCCGAGTGGCTCAATTTCTCTCCTCTCATCTTTGATTTTTCACTGATTTTTCTCGTTTCTCAACAGCACTGTCTTGGTCCTGTAGGTACCAGTGGGAAATTCAATTACTGTCAAATTTTCGCAGTGAAAATAAAAATTTGTAAATATTTCGGTCAATTCTATAAAGTACGACAATTTGGGGTTGATTTTATGCTCCTACGATTTTTGCAACTGAGCAAAATGAGAAAAATGCTCGTTTCAATATACCAAAATAACAAAAGTGTGTCATTCGAATGTGTTTTGTCACGTTTGAAGGAAACAATCTGGTTTTTTCGAGCATAAAAACTCGTTGGAAATTGTTAAGCAACATTTTTCGCGAAACGGACGTTAAATTTTGTAGATTTCTTTATTTCCACTTGAAATCTTCGCGTGACACGTACACGTCTGCTGATATTCAAGTATCTTTTCGTGCTCTCGTACAACCTCGGCCTTGTTCGATCATGAACAGAGAATTTACGGTGTTTCACACGCGAGGAACATTCTCTCGATGGCTTTACTACTCGCCCTCGCATTTCCAAGGTGTCTGAACAGTTGTTTTGTTGAAAAAAAAATGATAAACGTAAAAATAACAAATAAAATGAAGTAGATACGCTCCGGTGCTCCAAACGTTCTTCCATTGTCACGTCTTTCAGAGTTGCTCCATAAAGCCAAGTCAGGCATTTTTCCGTATATTCCGCTTGACCGTATGTCCCTCGGAGATCAGCTAAACGTTCGAGGAAACCCGTATTGAATACACACAGTCACGATCGAGGATCTTCCGAAGCACGAGACCAAAAAAAAAATCATTTTCGACAGTGTTGCTGACAGCAACGAGAATGAAAACGCAGCATCCCGTTTTTGCCCATTTTTATCAACTTTTCTTTCGTATTTTCGGCTCCAAAAGTACGATCCTGTGCTCAAAGATGCTGTGCTCGATTCTCCACAATCCTGAATCCTGCCTGCTCAAAAAGTACGAAACGATCATTTTTTAAAATTCTTCTGAAAAATCTGAAATCATTCGTCGATCCTCGGGAATTATCTTTTTCCTCGGGAAACGTTTGATTTCGAAAAACGATATCTACAAAAAAGTTCTCGTTCGTGCGACATCTGGACCATCCGTTTTGTGCCTCGATACGCGATCAGTTCGACTGTTTCTTTACAATTGAAAAACGCGCTTCATCCCCCGTTTGTACATCGATACGGAAGACTCTCTTTCCCTCGAGCTAACGTTCTCGCATTTGGCATTGAAGTCACGTTGACCCGGGAATAGAGATACAGAGGGAATAGAGATACGAGAGGATGAAGAAAAAAATGAGAAGAAAAAAGAAGAAATCTTGTTTCTGCGATGCTATGAAAAACCAACCCCTCGAACTCGTGTCCGCCTTCCTCTCGTCTTGTAGCTGTCCCATCCCCCTCCAACCCCACGCCTCATCAACTTTCTCACACCAAAATGGGCTTCGATTCACGAAGAAGGCAAAAAAAAAATCCACGATGGCAATTTCTTGCTCCAACTATTGGGAAACTCGCGATTTAATTATGATTTTTTACTCGATCGTGTCTCAACGAAATTTGTAAATATTTTCATCCGAAAAAATGACTATAAATTTTCATCGTAGGTTGGGAAATGTTTGATGAAAAAAATCGGGGCTTTTCTCATCGTGAATTATTTTCAAAGAGATTGCTCAATTTTTGCCACTGTTTGTCTTAATTCGTAAACTTTTACCGCCGGCGGATGCTGCGAAAAAGAACGAGATACACATCGTTTATTCTGCGAACAAACGATCTGTCGTTATCCGCTGGTCAGGTTGAATTGTTTTTTTTTTTTCGAGATTCACTAGCGAGCACGCGACATGATTCTCGACGGGATCCGGAGCTCCGCAGGAAACGACATGTGATTTGTTTCTCAGTGAGAAAAAGATAAGCCTTCGTGAGATCATGAGAAATCTCGGTAGCACGCGGAGGAGAGAAATTTTTTTCTTATCACTGATCAGGACGTCACGATGTGCGTAGTAAAAAAATACAGCAAATCAAATGAATATTATTAATTTTTGAAAAAAATAAAATGCATATTTTATAATCTTACAAAAAATATTGACTATCCAAAGACAAATAATGCGATTTTCATTAAATTCTGGATCATTGCAGCCCACGACTCATCCTGAAAATAGTATATTACACTACAAGGGCAGAAAGTTTGACATTCCTGCACTGCGCGTGATGATGCCCGAGGCGAAGCCGAGGGACATCATAACGCGCAGTTCAGGGCTGTCAGACTTCTGCCCGTGTGGTGTATACTATTTTTCTTTATACCCGGTCGAAAGTACGATAGGTGCACGTTTCAATTTCGGACACGACGATCGCGGCACGAGCGAAGCGAGTGCCGTCGGTTTTGATGCCTGCCTCGACATTTGCAGCACGAGCGAAGCGAGTGCTGCTGGTCGGGGAGGCAGGCATCAAATCCATAAAAAAAAAACAAATCTAATTGCATTTAAAGAAAAAAATGAATTAAAACTTATAAAAGGTTATTTATTTTCATTTTGCACAAAATCTTATTGCGGTTTATTTGTTTCAGCATGAATAATAAAAATCTGCTTCTTCTGAACTTGATAGTGTCAATTGTACCAATCCACAGACTTCTTTGGAAATGTATCTGCCTGGATGATTACTTCTGCTTCCACATTAAAATTTTTCAACATCGCTTCTTCATCGATTGATTCGTCACTTGACGTCATTTCACTCATCTTGCTTCGCTTATTACAGTTACACTTACTTTTCCTTTTCACTTTTTAATTCACTGCAATTTTTAATATATATTTGAGGCAATTAAAACATTGATAATATTTGAATGATGAACTTTATTTATGTATAGAATAACTAAGGTTAATTGTAATTGACTGACAGCAGTCGCGATGGTCTTATGGATGCAAAAATTTTTCTCTGCCGATGTCATATTAGGGCCGAAAGAACGTACTTTCGACCGAGATATGAAGAAAAAGTTTTCGCGCCCACTGTCACAGAGGGCGAGCGTGTTTTTTTTTTACCAATGCAGGAATCTTGAACTTTCTGCCTCGAAATCCGGGCCGAAAGTGCGTACTTTCGACCGAGGTATGAAGAAAATTCTCTTTGATAAACTTTCAACTCCACCGCGTTAGGGATAGAGAATCATTGAAAATTTCATTTTATGGAAAAAAATATTAACAATCCGGAGGAAAATACAAAATTTCCGTGCAAACATTCGCGAGAAAAACCCACGATGAATCGGACGTTTGTGACGTGATTTTTTCCCCCCAGTATCGTACTCGTTAAATCCACGATGATCCCGAAACAGACGTTACGTTTATAGAAATTTTTCGCGAGACTCACGAAGGAAAACAAGACGAGCTGCTGTTGGAACCTGCTCGGGCCTCTTCGTGCCAGGCGCTGCCTCTTTTTGCACCCGTGGAATCATCCAAGGGAGAACGAGCAGCCCTCCTGTTCCCTCCTACAACCCCCTGTCCGTTACAACGTTTCAGCATGGAATATTCAGCCGAAAGAGGCAGAGAAGGAGAGAGATTAAGATGAGTGATGGACGAGAAAAAAAAAAAGTAATAACTCGGCTGCCCGGCTCTCTCGTGTGAACAATTATCGTGCTCGCACCGTGGCAATTCCCAACGAGCTTCTATCTAACACGGTTTATCACACGGTGTAAATATATTACACACACAGACACACACACACACACACACTCAACTAGCAATATTTCTAGCGCACGAATATACACGTGTTTCTCGATATAAATACCATATCTTATCGATTTAGCAGTCAGTGCGTACAATAGCACGAAATATTACACCTGTTCAGGCTTATCAACCAACGAGAATTCAAATTTACAAACGTCGAGACTTTCTTCTCCTCTCTTCCTGCGTTTGCAGCATCCCTCCGCACGGATGGCGATGATAAACACGAAGAAGATGACGATTCTGGTCCTAATCTTCTTAGAATTAGAATTTACATCGAAAAATCGTAATTGTCACGTGGTGTTGACGGCAGACATTTTTAAGGATTTTTTTGTCAACCGTTGCATGGTTTTTTCATTATTTTATGAATAATACCAAGTTTTCAGTCTACATTTCGTCAATGGATTGATTTTTTCAACGTTCTGACTGTGAGTAACCCCTTAAAATCGATGGAACACTTTTTCGGATATCTCGGCAGATTTATCCGCGATATTCATCATCGTATTCTCGTGCATAAAGTTATGGCAACGACGGTGAATCATTTTGTCGAGTTTATCATCATTTTTTACGTCAAATTTGCACTGTTTTCATTCACCTCTAGTTTTAAGGAAGTAAAAAAATGCACGAGCGAAACTTTCCTATCGTTTCGTGGGTTGTTGCAGCACGACGACGATATCGTCGAAGTTTTCGTGCTTCGTGTATTCTCGTGTTGCGAAAAAGTCGCGTGTTTCTGGCAGCGAAAGTACCACATTTCGTGATGGTAGCAAGTGATCGTGGCGACAGAACGCTAATTTTTATCATTCTGACATTTGGCTGAAATGTCAACAAAAAAGGCTCGCTATGCTCATGTCTAATTTGTGTCATGAAATTACAATTAAGGCTCTTCAGAGGCTCTCTTATTTATGTGTACACGATAAAGTACTCACCAAGTTGACTCGTTAATCCAGAGAAATACTAAATCGTGATAATAAAAAAAATGGAGCTCCAAGACCGCCAATGTTTATTCTGTAACTGTACAGTTCGAGCTCCTGAATTCTTATTTTCTGGATTACACTAATTGAGGCAACGATGCTTTATTTGTAGCTTTTATGAGCACTAATTCTACATCAAACATTCTCGTTAAATCGTTAAAAATCGTTTCCAGAATTATCGAAAAGTCAAAATTTTGAGCAGCCATAACTCCCACCCTAATTCACTTACAGAGATCGACAAGGGGTGTTTGGAAAAGCCCTTGAGTAGACTAAAAAAATGGCGAAAGTTGCAGCCCGATAGCAAAATTCTTTCCATCGCAAAATCGATCTTGAAAATCAGAGAAAAAAACTGGAAAATGGAAAAGTTGGTGCAAGTCGATGGTGCAGCTTGAAAAATTTGCGAAAAATCAAGAAATAAAGGTATCTCAATGAACCAAACGGCACATTGGAGGCTGAACAGATGCGAAGAGATTGAGCGTGATCCGGAGTATTTATCTCAATTGGAAAAAAAATGGCGAGCGTCAACACGTATTGGTAAAAAATAAATCTTTTCGCTGGCTCGATTCCTGACAGATTCGAGAATGATTGACGTTTTCGTGCAACTTTACCAACTTCCTGTTTCTCCTTGGCGTTGCGTTTCCTCTCAATCGCTGAGAATTCAAACGCGTTCATAAATATGTATTATTATCCAATGCCAACTACAGACGTCGTAAAAACGTTAACCATTTCGGAAAAGACCCTAACTATCTCCGACTAATGATGCCAGTTTAAAGGCATACCCTACATTCGAATGTTTACGAGAATATTGTTGGCGGAAAAGCTACCATTCGATAATACGTTAGCGTTGCGAGGGTAGTCATGGTCCCTCTTTCTGGGTTATGTGGATATGAAATGTGGGGTGGTTCTGGTTCTCAGCGCACGCCAGTTCGTCCTCAGACGCGGCTCGAAGCGCGAGCATTATAATATGACAAATAACTCTGATAAATTATTACGTTTTTTCCATCCGACGAGTGCAAAAATAATAGCAATTTGAGAAACAAACAAACGCGACGAAAGTTGATACATTTATTTTTAGAAACGACAAATGAAAAAAAAATTTATTAACGGTACAAGTTTCGATGGATTGGACGATGAACAGACCTCATTAAAAAATCATTTCATTCGATGACCCAGGTTCGTCGTAAATTCAATGATTACGAAAAATAAATTTGATTTTTATAAATCTTGAAACACGAGTCTATGTAAAACCGTACGAGGAGAATAGAAAAGTTTAATAATCAAGTATTTATGTGTCCATGAATGATTTCGGTGAAAGTCTGCCTGGCGCCCGTCGAACCACGTGATTAAATAAATTAAAGTTGATTAAAAGCGGCACCTCACTCTTTTTCATATAGCTCTCGGCCAAAAGTGCGTGTATAACAAAGGCTCATGGCTGGCACGAATTTAATAAAGATTCAGCGAGAGGGCGAAAGATTATCGATACGAATCAAGGTTGCGTAAGCTTCTTCTTCATCGTATACATTTTTTCAATTCTTTCTTTTTATTTCAATTTTTTTTTCGTAAAATATCGGCAAATTCGGGAATATCGGAGAATCTAGGATGATCGTACGTACAGTCTCAACAAAATCAAAGTATCATAATGCTTTTCGGTATAAAATAAGGCAATAAAAATCTTGACACAGAGTTAAAAAAATACAAATTCCGGAATAGCATCAGAATTTAGAAAAACCTTTCTCCCTTCTGTGTTTAATTCGATGTCACTCGAACTTTTCTCTGATCTTTGTTGGTTTTTAGAAAAAGAATCCTGTACAAATTTTGTCCTGCTTTCCAAATTTTATACAATTCGTAGGAAAACACTATTAGCGAGACAACTACCTCAAGGGAGAATCCCAGCGAACAAAGCTATACGCTAAATATACATGTAAAAAAAGTAAGGCCTTGATCAAATTCTTATTATAGTTTCAAACGTATTACGAACAATGTATCAAAAAATGGTCAGCTTCATTCTGCTGGACGAGATATAAAAGGTGTCCCAGAACTGGATGCTAGAAATTTAATGCAACATCAGGACTGAAATTCCAAAACGAAAAGTTCTTAAGCACTTTTCGATCCGACAAAACCCCATCGAGTTATATCAATTGTTAGTCGGACCAATGGGGCGCGTGCGGCGTCCGGTGGAGGAGGGAGAGCGCGCGCCGGATTGGCTCAAGCTTTGACGATTAATAACTCCTCAGGTTTTGGTCGTACGAAAAAATACTTGAATACATTTCGACTAGGAATTTCATCATAAATCTTGCTTTAAATAATGAAAATTGAATTTCGAAACACCCAGTATAGACACAGAGATACGTTCATAGGAGAAGCTGAAAACAACGGCGTGTATCTTGTGGGAGAGAAGATGCTTGAAAAGGCCGCTGGCTATCCGCGAGGCTCACCGCGTTCGTGTAGCGTGACGAAAAAATCCACCGAACCTCGTATATATTCTGTCGAATTTCGTAGAATTTTTTCTTTCCCCCTAAATTCATTCCTCCGCAAATTTATCGATTTAATTATTCATTCGTATATTATTTGTCGCAAAGTCACGGTGAATAGGCCGAGATACGCGGACATTCGCGAACAACGACAAAACGTATTTTGCGAATCAAATAAATTTTTCAAAAACGTCCTCGAAGCAATCGTATTTTCTCTCATTGCGCATATCATCGGATTATCGTGACACGAGAGATTCCAAAAAATATGCGAACGGTGTATTTTTTTCTCAAGATTGATTGGCAGCATCGACGATTTAAGGCAAATTATAACGTGAGGCGAGATTCGTGGAATACGAAATTAAATTATAGACGTCGGTCCATCTCGACGGAGGCTGCAAAATATCGAGCATGCGAAACGGCTTAAGATGTAGAAGGCGGCTTGGAATAAAGCGGAAGAAGGTTTTCGTCGTCCCAAAACCGTTCGGCTCTCACTGCGACCTCGTCCAATTTTTCGAAAATCTCAGCGCACGGTTTTTCATCCTCTCGATGGACGAATTTTTGATTCGCGATTTTTCGTGGAAATTCCAAGATCTTTGTCGATTTATTTTTCCCACTTCTTTCGTGCAAGCTACCGCAAAACCGGAAGCTAACGGTCCCATTTTTTGTATTTTTTTTTTTTTTCTATGAAAATCGATTTCACGTGGTTCTTTATTTCGACGATCATCTTCGTGCTCGAGCGATTATTGTCGTCGTGTCAGGGCAGTAAAGCCGCCTCCGTCGCGACGCCACTTTCCCATATGATGGATCGATGTGTCATTCGTAAAGCAGCGAAGCCCGTCCTTCATCCCCCTTGTTTAACAGCCTCGCGCGGGGTGTTTTATGCGAAACAGACATTTTTCACGAAACAACGTTTGGACACGTTCATCAGCTGTTTGCGGCTGACGTATTATTATCACGGTATAAAGAATAAATTATCATCCGCAAAAAAGATCCCCCATATGTCGTTGCGATGGCGTATAAAATCATGAAAAAAATGTCCTTTTATTTCGCGGCATTTACGTCTGATCGTGCAGCCGACGATCCATTATTTCATCTCTCAAGCATTGTTTTATCCCAAAAATCGTCGGCTTGCGTAATTTTTATTTCAAAAACAGTCACGCCTTTGAATCGTTCCATATGAGTTTCGACGACAAGTTGATACATTCGCCAGGATTTTTAATCCCGAGTTGCGCGCAAAAAAAAATAAATTCTCAAACTGGCCATACGACTCGATGAGCAGAAAAAGTCCGTTGCATTTGGTCGTGCTTTTGTACAGGGCGTCTCAGAAATAATCGTCGAAAATTCCGAAGCGACGTTCGAGGTGGAATTCCGAGTGGAAAAGCATTCGATTTCGATCGGACGAACCCTTAAGGTATCATCAACTGCCAAAAAAGCCTCTCGTTTCTCGGTCCAAGTTTGACGGCTGATGATTCATCTGCTGAATTGAATTCGACGTTTCGTCATCGGTAATCATTCGTCAAACGTCCTATAGATGTTTTCACGTGTCGTTCTTTAATCCCCCGTCATCTGCTAAAGCGAATAAACGCTCGAGTGTCCCGAAGGACAAAATCAACGATAAAATGATTGGAACGAGAATACGAGATTCGCGTTGCTTTTATTTAAACCGGATATTTAATCCTCGAAAACGAGGACACACGCAGCGTCGCGTGATTAAAATCGCTAATCTCCTGCGCAAATTACAGTTCACATACGAGTTCGATTCACCATTCGTCATTTCGATGACGGACGCGTTACGATACCAACATCAGTGCAAAAGAACGATTCAACCGGAGATTTATTGGCAAGCTCAACAGAGAACCAAATTACCACTGATTAAGGTGGTTCCAGAGGTATTCCCTCACAAAAGATCCTCCGAAAAATATTTCGTCGTACTTTCAACCCCCACCTGGCGTTTGTACATTTTTCAAAGTTCTAATTTCTTCAAAAACATTCAACGACTGTTCGAATTTTTTGTTGAAAACGTTTTTTCCATCAATATTGTTCCAAATAATTGCAAAAAGAATTAGACACAAAATTATTCAAAATCCTTTTACGAGGATAACGAGGTAACTAAAAAATCCAAGCTTTCCTTCGAACTTTCGAATTTTTAAGGGATGAAAAAAATGTGTGTGAATTATAATCAAGTACGTCTTACCACGCGCTACAGTAACCTAGGCGCGTTTCCGGTGGACCTGTCCATAACAGCAGGGTCTGGTCGATGCAGATTCATCTCGAGGACTCGTCGGAACAATTTCCAACTCGCTTACCCCCTCGGGCTTCTGCCATGACAACCGTAATGAATCTTTGAAATTCGACTGTTTCGTCCCTTTTAATAATTCGCGATTGAGCTCCGGAGAGTACCTTTGCCCGCTAGCGTCTACGGAGCGAAGCTCGTCCTTGGAATGATACCTGACTCGCGATCATACCCTGAACAATTGCAACGTCCGCGCTAATTTTAATCCAACCCGCAAATTGTCGGTAGCTTGTTTTTTCTTCCGACGCGAATGGACCGATTGATGATCGATCACATAGTGGTGGGTCCGACTGAATTGATCATTCGTTAGCCTCTTCATTGTAATTCCCCAGCGTAATTCCGCGAGTTTTTGGATCAGAGGGCACGTGTAAATCATACACGCAGATGGGAAACGTTGACGCGGATCGACGAGGTTCGTTTGTGAAAGAGCTCAGACGCCGCTGGAGCCTGCGGCTAAAGTTGGCCGACCAGTTGTGTAAGCGAGAACTCTACAATCTATGTGAGCCGCAACTCTCTCTTTCTCTCTGTCTCTCTGGATGTAGAGCGCTTTCGCAAACGAGGGAATAAAAATTCAAAACAGCCAGCAATAATAAATAACGCTTGAACGAACGTTTCATTCCTCTCGCGGACACTTTTACCTCGGTCGGAATCGAGATCTTGTTTTTCCACGATCGAACACATATCGCCCTTCTTTTTCAACGCTGGAATTCCAAAAATTCCTTCGATTCCGCGATCTACGGACGCGGCAGACCTTCCGCCATGACGGGTGATCGGTTTTTTTCTCCTCAAAGAGGAACAAGCGTAAAAACTAACGTTTCTGGACCAATGGTTCCGCGGTGTCGTATAAAATCGTTGGAAACGCGAATCCCTCGTCAGAAAACCGACTTTGAGGCGACCGATCGAAGAGTCTCATCGGTGCTATGAAATTTCATGGATAATGCCTGACAAACGTATTCCTTAGGGGTTTTTGATCCAGTTTTTACCGACCTCGTCGTTGATGTCTCTTCGAATGTCTTCCGACGGCGACGCAATTGACTGGAAGCGACGGGATGAACAACGAGAGAAAATGATCGACCAGTGGATCCAAGGAGGAGAAAGAGAAGTCCGTTAATCGCGATTTTGGATGCAGATTGACGAAGAGAGCTGGGAGAAAGACGATAAAAAGCGTGGTTGCGATTGATCAACACTGTGGCCGGCTACAGGAGAAGACGTCTCCTGGTGGAGGACGTGCCGGGTCTTCATATTAGGCGCCTAACACTGGAGGATCCTCGAAGCGCGGCGCGCGAGAGGCAACCGGCAACAGATTCAAGGTCACCAACGCCGCTGCGTCACATCTGTCATCCACGGAGCGCTCAGGATCGCCCGGGGCGAGGAACCTCAAGGTATTTTCCGTTATACGCCTTGATTATACATGGAGCAGCTCACAAAGCGAGGTCTTTACGACTGCCGATGTCTTCCGGTACGACACGACAGCCTCACCCGTTTGTTCGACGATTGAACTTGGAATTTGCATGGTTGAGCTTGATAACTACTTTGACCTTGAGGTTTTTGTTTTAAAAAAATTGTAAAATCAAATTCACCCTTTTCAGTTTCTTCTCCAACCAAACGCGAGAAAAACTGGCGGGGTGTCTTGAATTTGTGTGATCGTAAAATATAAACATTGCGAATGGGGGGGGGGGATTATGACAGTTACAGATCGTGGTTGGAAAGGGTGAGAAACGAAAGACCAGCCTATCTCACGATAACGTCGCTGGAACTTCCGGAATCACCGATTCCGTTGATCGAATCGCAGGCGAGCGCACGTTCGCAGGTCACCGATGGGTCGTTGAGAGGCAGCTCCGACGGGGATGTCATTTTGGACGAATTTTTGGAAAAAGTGTCTCGGGCTAGACGCGACGGAGATAAAAGGTCCAGCGGCTCGCGTTTGACGAGAATCTCGAGAAGATCCAAAGCAGGATTGAAAAAGTCAACAGAAACGAGGGGATGCACCGGAGAATTCGAGAGTCTCGAAGAATGCACCGATAAAATCCTTGAAGGTATTTTATCGCTCTAATAATTATTTTTCCAAGGGCATGTTTTTTCAAGAGTGAACACCCTTGCAGCAAATTTGAATAAATTCTTGCATCGTCATCAAAAGAATTTTCGGTCGAGTTCGCAGGGGCCTTCATGCGATCGATCTCAAATTTCCCGAAAGGCCAAACGTCCTTATTGATCGACTAATTATTCATTCGTACCACCGCATACTCGCGTACTCGTGACAGGTGTAAAATTCACAGGGTTGGTTGAAAAACATAAGATTCCTGATTTTTGGTAAAATAAATTCTCGAGACATTGGCTCGAAAAATTGAAATGGCAATTTTGTTCGAAATATATTCGTTTGCAAATCGAGAAATTCACGAACATTTAATTTTTACAAAAGTAATGAAAGGAAGTGTTTAAGACCGATTTAAAAAGATATATATATTCAAGTACAGAAAATGACGAAGATTTGAATTTTTTTTTACAGCCACCCTAATGTTTAAATATGCATGTTATGAATGTTTATATATCTCAATATTCGTACATTTTGATAATAATAGTAGGTCCGTAAGATCACGAATAAAGTGAGTTGGTACATGATATACTTTATCAACAGGCTCGTGGTCAATATATGTATAATGTACACCCAAGGTAGAAGCCGTACACTTCGCACCAAAGTCGGTCGGGGTTGCGTGCAGTCAGGCGCAGGTGTACACAAAATATGCGCATTACATTGCAGCAAGAATGCAATGCAGCTTACGTACAAACACATGCACAATATTACATGCCACGTCCACATAGCTGTTTCCTGTAGCTGTCTCGTAGCAGGACGGACGTTGATACCAGACACGTGAAATAATTACTGCCTCTAAGCTATAATTGCAATGACACAAAAAAAATAATCATCTCACGAGTTGTACAGCCGATGTCTCTCGCTACAATCATATTTAAAAAAGTATCATATTTTATTGTATTAAAGTGTCGAATTTTTTATCGCCAAGCGTACAAAATCCATAATACAAAAGTGTAGGATACCCGATAAAAGATATTTTCGAATTTCGAGGCTGAATTAACCTTCCGAACCAGATTTGCAAATTTTGAAAAAATCAGCGACTCCAGCATTTATCAGACATCATTTTCACGAGTTCTGTCGACGACGGCATGATCCTCCGATTTTTGGTATCGTTTTCTCGTCGGACAGCAAAAACGAACGCGCGACTGTTTTTCAGACTTTGGTAGCGTGAATCGGGTGTAATTTTCAGGTCCGGCTAGGGGTTGTGTGCCTGCGGGCACGAGGCAGTCATCGAAAGCCTTCAAGGACTGCATCTGTTCCGAAATTTCGGAGAATCTGCGGATTAACATACGCGAAAAGACCGAGGTCGTTGGCGGCTCTCGTAGTCCGAGTCCGGAAGTGACCCACACCATTAGAATCGCCATGAAGTATCAGGGTCAGTCAGCGGCGCACAGGGCTGACGATAATGGAGAACATGCCGGTACGAAGAAGCCTAATGCCAGTGAAGATGAGCCGGAAACGCGAGAACAGGGCCAACGAAACTTTGAGAACAAAAACTCGTCGGGGTTCAGAGAGGACAGCTGTTGTCGCGGCGTCAACCTAGCGCTGGACTTCACCCTGAATTGCAACGGCGTCCGATTGACATCGCGAGATGCCAGCCTGAAAAGCGTATCCGTCGCAGCGAGGAACGAAAAGACCATCGACTGAGGACTCCAACTGCAATGGACCAACTCATCTCGATGGAAGCCAAACTTGACGTCGTTGGGATGCTGCGAACCGTTTGCGGCAAAGGACGATTCCGACTTCCCTCTGGGCGGAAAAAAACAGTCGGCGACGATGGAAACTAGCCAAACGAGCTGGCATTATTTTCTAATCAAACGTCATCACTAGGAATGGATGTATCGCGGTTGGCTCTATTAATTAAGTTTTATGATAAACGGGATACCCTTCTGGTTGGTCTTTTGGCGTTTTTTTTGCGGCAACAAAAGTGCCGTCGGGCGTTTTGCGCCGCGGTAGCGCATAGATCCAGCAGAAAAGTTGCGGTCCATTCTGGCGTATCTCGCAACTGTCTGAATCTGTATCGCGTGGACCAGCACGAGAAGAGATCTCAACACCATCAGCGTCGGGCCTAGACGGTGCGGTGGAGGAGACGCGATGCAGAAAGGAACCAAACAACTTGGCTGGCTCTGGAATTCTCTTTCTCTCTCTTTTCCCGTCTCTTCCCGACTCTCCATGCTCCAGCTACTCGTTCTAACTCTCTTCTCGGCTCTTTCGCCTCTGTTCGTCGCGTTTTTATTTTGTCTGTGCTCGAGTTTGCCGTCCACTCTGGATCTCTCTCTTTCTCTCGCTCTCTGTTGTTCTTGCCACGTATTCCGTTGTATTTTCGCAAGGATATACCGTCGCTGCTGCAAGCTGGCACTGTTCTAAGGGCGAAAAATGGTTCATGGTCAACCTTAAGCGGAGCAACGCGATACCGCGCAGCTACTTTTGATGCATCATGGGGCTTCTCCCGCAAGGTGACGGGTAACCAACTTGCGATGCTGCCTATCGATAATCAGTACGGTATAGCATTTTTTTCAGCCAAAAATCATATCCCACGGTTCTTGTTTTATCGATTCTTCGTCGCTTATAAAAATTCAGGTTTGTCGTCGCTCTACGGACAAACGTAATAAAGTGGGTCCGCAATATCGTTCCCAAGACACTCTAAAATAAATTCGCACGACATAGCGAGACACTTCCGGTGTAAAAACATGGTAGCTTCAACGAGTACACGGGCAGCGACTGTTAAAATTCTCAGTCTTTCCCGGGCTTTGTATATTACGTCATTTCGCGGGAGAGAGAAGGAAAGAGTGAGGAAGAGGGCCAAGATTCGAGAGCACATATGTTACGCCAACATGCGGCTTCTAAGAATAATTTGATTATGCGGTGGGACCGCTCGGAATTCACAGGGCCCCCGCTTGTTAGACGCGATCCCACACATAGTTCCGCGCTCGCGATCCTTCGATTTTACTATGTATACAGGGTGGCCCAGGAAATTGGGCATTGACGATTCAGAGTCGTATCGGGGATGAAATTTCCAGTCAAAAAGTTCAAAAGCATTTTTTCGTCCGACAAAGTCCCGCCGAGTTATCGAGCAACGCGATTCAGCCAATTGGAAGCGCGCGGCGTACGCTGGGAGAGGGGAGAGCGCGCGTCCTACTGGCCGTAACTTTGACGATTCATAACTCGTCAGGCTTTGGTCGTATGGAAAAATACCCAAATACTTTTCGACTCGAAATTTCGTCAAAAATTTATCTTCAAACGATCAACATCGAGTTCCGAGACACCCTGTATATATATCCCATGTACAGACTGCTTTATACGTGTTGCCGAACGACGAGACGGTCCGGAGTCTCGCGAAAGCCAACGCGAGACCTCCGCAAGCTTTTTTCCGTCTTTTCTTTTTGAATTATTTTTATTTCACCCTGCGAGTCCTCCGCTTCGCGTCGGAGATTCATCGGACCAGATTTTTCGACCACTGAAAATAGATATCGAACGAATGAATGGGTGAAGCTGCGCTGGAGCCAAACAAGAACGAGAGAGGAGGATGTGCAGAGGGTACATAACGAAGAACGAAGGAAAAGAATTTCAGAGGCGTAGACGAAGACGAAAAAAATGTCATTAGTATGAAAAAAGTCGAACAAATACGTAATTGGCTGGTTCTAGCGCGTTTTACTTTTTGCGCGGCTTCATTCGCGATCGGTAACATCCTACCACGTACATAAATCGACGTTTATACGTGTTTTGTTACGTTCTTCATCGAGTTTTCATCCTGAATTTTAATAAAAGTCATCTTAGCTCGTGGTCGAGTTTTCAGAGACATCGAATCAAAGATCAAACTCGAAAATCCGACGAGCTTGTCACCGCTGAGATAGGAGCTAAGCACAATTTGTCACAAAGCTCGATGAATCCGTCACAAACTCGGATTTCCTTGATGAATTTCCGTTTATTATCACGTCCCAAGCACCTTAATTATATACTACAGAAACGACGAGCTTACTTTCGTATTTGTGGAACAAAGAACGTTCCTCACGTTGATGAGAACATAATCCTTGGGGTATCCTCTCGTGGCCTGACTGCGGTTTCGATTTGGATAAATATGCCGCAACATATTCGCGACCTTGAGAGTTATTATTTCTCGTTATTATTATCATAATCGTCAACAAATATCCTTTCAGCCAATCAAACTCCCTTTCTCGTATTTTGAGACGATCGATCATCGATTCGTACGAGGCTGCAAAAATATTGCTCGTCCCGAATCCGGAGGACCCATCGGGGACCTCCGAAGAGCATTATAATGAGATAAAGTCGACGAATGATTATTTCAATTATGATTGATTGGCTGATTTTTCTTCATTGTCTCCCTCCTCGCCTCTTCGCCAGATTTTTATAGCCCCATACATGTACGTGCGTCTGCATTGCACCAATTGACATGGAATTACGTATGAAGCTGCAAAGATGAGTTTCGACATGTACGCGTCTTTTGTTGTCCTCGGCGATATAATAATGGCCCCCGTAGGGCCACACAGGAAGACTTCTATCATCGCTTATTTAGCTTCATTAGAATTTTTTTATTAATAATTTCGCTAATTGCCGTTTGGGGAATTAATCGTGCGAGTGTCTGGGAATGCTGAGACTCCGTGCGAGGAGCCTCCGAGCGAGATTCACAAAACGTCCGCGGGGATGAACGAGCAGGAGTCTCGTAATTTCCACGCTCACGATTTCAGCGAATCGGATTGGCTCGCCATTTTCGTGATTATTAATGAAATTGTCATACTCGAGAACGTTTGGATTCCCCAAATTTTCGACGTAGCTCTGGACACTTTTGGACGAAAATACTGACCTTGACTCCATATGTTTTTCGAAAAACAATTGTACAAAGAAACAATGAAGAATTACGACTAAGAAATGTTTTGCAGACGTTTTTCTCGTTCTCAACCCCCCTGCGGTGAATTCCATCCACAGTCCGAGTGTTGCGGGTCATCGAGGCCGAATCCGAAATCAGATTTTCCAACTTTGGAATGTCAGATGAGAATGACCTTGAAACAGCTCGGCGGTAGATGGGACATCGAGTCCGTAGGGTCGAAAGCCCGACAAAGCTGCAGTCCGTTCTTTTCGACCTTGAAAACCAACTGTCATCGTGAAAAAGTGGTTGACACTCGATCGAGCCAGATACCCGTAGATCGTCGGGAGGAAAAAGACGCGTCTCGTGTTATCCCAGCGAGAATGCCTCAACAAGTTGTTTCCAATATAGAACATGAAAGCTGAGAGTACTTGGACCGTTTAATCTGACCCAGATTCCGCGGTCCTCTACCCTCCCATAAGTGCGGTTTAGTGGCGTGGGCGCCGGAAGGTTGCGAGAGGTTCCGAGAGCATTCAGGATTACAGGGAAGCGAGAGAGAGAAAGAGAGAGCCGGGATCCACGAGGGTTTTACTCTCAGAAGTCTACAAACAAAAATATAACGGCTCGGGAGCTTAAGGAACGAGGAGGATATCTCCTCGTTGCAGGTTCACGAGATGTGGGTCTCCTCGCGCTGGTGTTTCTTCCGCCGTCTCTCTTGAAACTCGCTCGGGCGATTCGCCAGCATGACCTCCTCCTCCTTTCCCGACAAGACGAAGAAAAGAGTAAAAGATCAACGGAGGAAGGCAAGCTGCTGCTGCTCCTGCTGCTGCTGGTGCTGCTACTACAGATCGGAGAGTGTGTTTTGCGTCCCGGTTCGTGATGGTCATAAGCTATATAGACTCTTTTGAGGCTTGAATGAATTACAGACAGGGGAGTTCATTCATTTGCCTCTTAGTGACCTGGAAACCCACACAGAAGTCTAGCTCGAAGGAGGACCCACACAGGCGCAATGCGGATTGGAACAGCCGATATTTTCAATGCCATCAAACGGTAACACTGTCGTGGATCATCTTAGGACGTTGATGTTTGCATGGTCGGAATTGAAGCAACGAAATCGTCAATTCATGCAGGTCCTCAGGGTTGAGACACATTTTGGGGTATTCGGTCAAACGTCGGAGAATGACGGATGGACCGATGAAAAAAGTCACATGGAAGCTGTGACCCCATTTCAGGATGCGATAGAGCAAAGAACAGGACTTTCCGTCTACGACGAATCCGTTTTGTTCACCAGCCGTTTGTGAATCGCACGTCCAGAAGTCAGCCTCACGAGGACTTGAAGTTTCGGCGCTGATTAATCGACGGACTAACTGCCGATTTATCATCGCAGGAAACAAATTGTTGATGACTGTTTAATTTTTTTTCGACTTGTCGTCGTTGAATTTCGATTGCAGCAATGGTTGGTTTTAATGCAGCTTTTCATCGATGAAACTTTGGTCATTCGGTCTTAAGGGGTATGAGAACGTTGGAAAGTGCGAGAACAAGAAGTAATCGTGAGGTAATTCGCGTTCATTGGAAGTATCGCGGCGACATCGCGGTACATGCACGAGATGTCGAAATCAACTTGAGAAATCTCGAGCGTAAAATTCTCGTTGACTTTCCCCATCCCGATCAGAGCCTTCGATTCGATTAGCTCGGCGGACCTGTCGCTCGCGAGAGCGCGAATCGAACGACGAAAAGAAAAAAAGAGATGGAAGAAAAAAGAATGAATTTGGCATTAAGTGCTTTCGCTTGTAGCATCGAGAGCTGAAACGTTTCGTCCAAAGAAATGGCAACTATTCACTTATACTCGATTTCCAGAGCCTCCCCCTCGCCATGCGATTACGATAACGCCCGTGTTTCACACTTTATCATACCGTGTATAAATTTACAAAGTAATCGCGACACGCTTCGGTAGAGAATCGATATTTTTGTGTTTTTTTTTTCATTTTGCATTCAAAAAAGAAGATCGCATATCGTTGTCTGTCTTTACTGGATTTTATTATCGAAATCTGGGATCGACGGACGATTGGAAAATTTGGTACAATTGTACGTGTCAAGGGCGTGGGAAAAATCCGAATTTTTCGACTAATTCGTTATTATTTCCGACGATTTGGGAAATTTAAGGATAATTCTAAATTGTATATGTAGAACGCTAATTTGTAAAAATACTTTTTGATAGATTTTTGCTGGTTTTTGGTACGCTCTTCTAGGTTTCTACGAATCCCGGTGTCTTATACGACTTTTTAAAAATCCTCCGAGCTCGGAGTCAAATTGAGCAATTCCAAGTTTTTGAATACTCGAATTTATCGAAATATTCCATGAAATAACGAATAATGGGAACTTGACACTTCTTTGATGTAAATTTCGTGATATGTCGAATTTTTCAAATGATTTTATTGCAATTTCTAATCTTATATTAATATACAAATATATATAATAAATGTACCGTTCGATCTTTTCCCTCAGGGATCGCACCACTTATCATTAAATGTCCAAGTGATTTTCTAAATTGCATCGAGCGTTCCGCGGGCAATATAATGTCGTTGCCCGCGACGTAAACAAGATAATGGCGCATCCCTCATGGATTATATACATGCATACACACATTATATAATTACAGCAACGACGGGAACATAATGACGACGTTTTCGAGATAATAACGCAGTGACTGTCCATTGAATTCCATATTCCAGCATCATGTATAACAGGGTGTCCGTTATCGCCAAGTTGACTTTTCAAAAACAATGTTGGGAATTTTGAAAAAATCACCAACATTGTTTTTCCAAATGCCATTAACCTCTGCTTAAATGCCAATTTCCAACATTGTTTTTAGGCTATGAACTAACGATTTGACGGATACCCAAGAGAAAAAAATCAACTTGCCAAACAACCGACAGGCTAAAGTGTAACTACGTTAGATTTTGTAATAAAGAAGATTAACTACCGTGGAAAGAAAAAAGGAGGAGAATCCAAGAGCGATCGTCTCACGAAATATATCAAGAGAATCCATGTATTTATTCTCGACCCCGTGAAAGTTTAGCCGACTCTGTGGGGCAAAGTTGCGTTTGCCCGAAAGACGCTAATGCCTCAACGTCTTTCAACAAGAGGGAAGAGAAAATTTTTTTGATTCTCGCACCTCCACGGTCTTGACTTTCCACTTTTGCCGGCCATTAAAGTAATTTTAACGTGTCTTTACGGACCAAGCGGAGAAGGAAAAAAATGCTCCGAGACGTTGCGCTAGACTGAAGGATGATCGGTTTGGCGCCGACCACCATAATTCTTTCTCATCTTCACTCGACCTAAGAAAAATCAGGTTCCCTCTGGTATATCTATATGCACCCAGCAAGGACCTCATCCTGGTTCGTTTCTCCATGGCTTTTGTGCATTTTGGCCTCGCCAGATAGACGAGATCCTCCCGCAGTCTCATCTTCCTTTTGTTTCACTCTCTCTTCTTCCCTCGATAGCTTCACAGCCACTTCTCAACTTGTTGAATCCTTACCGGGATTATGTTTCACGCTGTTGTACACAGCGACCTGAACTACTCCTTGGGTACATGTCGATTCGTTTTTTTTTTGCTTCACTCTTTTATACATAACTGCATTTGTTCTTGGACCAGCTGTTACCAGCGACTTTATCCTCCTGGAGTTGGTACTTTTTTCAATTTTTTTCAACCGATCAGAGTCGTTCTTCCACGGCATATCGGAAGAGAATAATCGTCGCGAGAAAACGTACTCAAAATGGATATCTGATTTGATAGTTTAAAGCAAAAAAATAATGGCTCGATGTTGAAGAAAAAAATCGAACCTGACGAGGGAACCAAATTCGAACAAATTCGAGTCCTTCGATGAAATTGTGAAAAAAAAACAGTGTCAAACTTGACACGGCCTCGACCAAACCTCCTTAAGGGGCGCAGAATCTCGATCCTATTTGGTGGCTGGATGGTAATCATGTCCAAATAGATTGGTACGAAGCCCATGCTGGAAAAGGTCCATCGATGGAATATTAACCCCATCCTGGGCAGTCAATGAGGTTGTAAGAAGCTGTGACACGTGTCTGTGAGATGCAAGCAGGTGTTCAGGGTTCGAAGGACCGGCCGAAGATGCAGCCTTTCGCAATAAACTTTGACTCAAGGGGAGGCCTATACCTGTCCAGGATTCTTACGCAAGAATATATTAGAATAACCCGAAGGAGGGCCCAACTTTGGTGAACAGTTATAGTTCCTTGCACACCTCATCAAGAGTGGTATATAGTATTATAATCGTACGGGATATGGGACAAGAAGTCGAGGAAGAAGAGAAGGAGGATCGAATATGAGGATCTACCTGGAGGAGGACGAGGCTCTCGCGAATCCACCGCATCAAAACACCAAAAGAATCGGGTATTATGGTGGGACTCGTCGTTCTCTCAGCGGTGTCTTTGCACGAAAGAACCCACAAGGTGCGTTGGAGTACCTGAGCGAGACCGGTGCCAACAGAGTTGTCGCCCCCTGTAAAGCCCCTCGTTGGATCAAATCCGCGTGACACGCGTTCGTCGCACCTGATTTTGCGTCGACTCTGTGGTCAGCTGAGTGAAAAAAAAGAAGGAGATAAAAGAGGGGGAAAAGACGCAACCAGCAGGTGGATACCGATCCTTTTTGCCGTGGAATCGAAGCAAAGTTGCGCAACGCGCCTCGCAAAACGGTCCGTCGATGACATCAGTTGCGCACCTTACGGATCAAGAGGAGATACTCGATTGAATCCTTTTGATAAAAAGTTCATCCGGAAGTTGATCGTTGGTCGAAGGAATGTCGCGCGGATGTCGTTTTATGCAGTTCTGATTGGTCGGAGAACGACGCGTGTTGCGTTTTTGCTCGAATTTGACTGTTTTTTTGCGTTTTCTCACTGAAATTTCGAGATTTCGCGACAAACTCGATGAGTTTTGTAATCAGCGGAAAATTTGCGATCGAATAGGCACTTGAAATATTGAAAATTTGAAAAAAAATATTTTACCTGTTTTCGGCCACTTTTCCAGAATCGTCGAAAAGTCGAAATTTCAAATGATCATAACTTCCTTCCTAATGAACCTACTTAGGTTTTTTGGGGGTGTTTTGGAAAGCCCTCGAGTAGACTTAAAAGACGTGAAAGTTAAATGTCGATAGTTAAATTGCTTCACCCTCAAAATCGATGTTGAAAATTGACGAAAAAAACGCAAAGGGGTATGTATGGAAAAATTGGCAAAAATCGATGCTCCTGCTTTAAAAATCTGCCAAAAATCGAAAAATCGAGATATCCACATGAACCAAACGGCATTTTGAAGCCTCAACAATTGCAAAGAGAATAAGCACGCGTTCGGGTACCTATCTCAAACAGAAAAAAAATTATAAACATTTTAGTGATCCAACTCACTCCAGCACAAAATGGCAAAAAATGTTGGATTTTAAAAACGATTTTCTATGGTCTACATCGATGTGTTTTTTCCTGCTGATTACGAAACCCGCCGGTATTTCATCGAAAACCCAATATTTCGTTCCGAAAATGCAATAATACGAATTTTATCAATTAACTACTATTTTCTCATTGAAATATCGAGTTTTCGTGAAAAAGCCCGTGAGTTTCCTGATCAGCGGGAAATTCCCGATCGGCTAAGCTGGAGAAAGAATGAAAATTAGAAAAAAAAAGTCGTTTTTCTTTCTCGTTTTCGCCACTTTTCCAAAAACCTCACAAAGACAGTTATCGTATTTTGACAGATTAAATATCGTAAAAAATTAAGGCGCAGCAGCGCGATCCTACGATCGAGTACATACCCATTCCCGCAGTTTTTTAAAAGCATGGCTAAACGCCCCGACGTGTTCTTCGGGATCGTAAATTTGGAGTTTCCGAATGGCAGAGGAGAAAAAAACACGTGAATCCGATGCTGTCTCACTGATTGTGAAGGGCCCGTTCGTTCGTCATTGTTTCGCTCTTTATGGCCGCATCGGGCGAGTGAAATGTACCGGACGAGAGGAGAAGAGACCCTTGAAAACGATGCCAGATCCGAAGACAGCAGTTGTACGGCAGCAGCCTGTGGAGAAAGGATTCCCGATCGCGGCATAAGGGTTGCGAGAATTTAACGGGACTTTTTCCTCCCGTGTTCCACACTCCCACGATCTTGGATTAGGATCTCGGTCCAGGCTCGTACCCACCTCCGTATCTTACATATATTCTCTCAAAATCGGCAGCGACTCGATGTTTACCGTTCTCCGAATGACATACCGGATTCTGGCAGCGGCAAAAGGCCACGATACGAGCCGAAAAAAAGGGGAAAAAAAAAACAAAAAGAAATAAATTGTTCTAATCCTTTGTGCCTCGAAACTATTCCAGTTTCAAAGCGAGTGGCCTTGAATAACAATCAATCGTTCTCGCGTACACGTTACGGAAAAAAATAATCCGTTCGTCATCCGGGACGTTACTTTGGGAGAAAAAAATGTCGATTCGGTTCCGTCGAATTGAAAAAAAAAATCGTACGTACAATTCGGAAAGGACGTCGTTAGAGCGGAGATTTTTTTTGTAAATTTCCGTTTGCGATAGTTCGAAACATTTTACTTCGGAAGGGAATATAATTAAAATCGAAATGAATTTTTCAGTTTCGATTTTCGTCCAAAAATGATTCGATCTTTGCCGAAAAGATTGCTTGTACACGTTTTTCGAAGCCCTGGGAATTTTTACTCCATTTCGTGTTTGGACGTAATAAAAGTTTCATCGAGATAAATCAATGGCGGAGATGGAAAATTTCTCACGATTTTTCGTCTCTTTTTCGCTGTGTATATAAATAAATAAAATATATACAGTTGGTGGCACTGCGCGTGCGAGTTCCCCAGCGCGAATGTTCGTCATTATAGACGGTGACTCAGAGGAGAGACGCTGCAAACCAGTTTGGCAAAGCGCAGCGCGCGAATACGACGTCGCTGTTTTCTTTTCTTTTAATTTCTTCTTTTATTTCATTTACCTGCTTCTTTTTTCATCATTTTTTTTTTCAACCGCTCGCCGTCTGTATACGCGATGTTGTGCAGGTTCAAGAGCGAGGGAGGAGAGATCTGAGATTGTCAGAGAGAGAGAGAGAGAGAGAGAGAGAGATGAAATCGCAGGATTTAAGGTGGGAGAAGAGAAAAAGAGAGAAAGACGAAGGGGGATACCGATCGCGGCGAAATTCACGACGTTCGTTCTCTTTTTATTTCTCTACGAGTTCCGTCTCGAGAGGAATTTTTGGTGCATCGTCGGCGAGTCTCGCTCTTACCTTCTCTATATTTATTTTCCTTCTTCCTCTCACATCCCTCTGGACCCTCTTGATCTTCTCATCCTCCTCCTCCTGCTCTTCCCTCCTCTCTCCCGCTGCTGTTGCACTTCGATAAAGTGAGAAAAGAACGCGATAGCCGCGAGTTTTGCGGGAATAGCGAGGAGAAAAATTTCCTTTTCCTTTCTCGTAGCGTTTGTCGGGCAGCGAGATTGCACGAGCGCACCGGTGCCGATGTGTTTTCTTCCTCGTGAGAACAATAATTATTGTTTCGCTTTAAGAAAAAAAAAAATCGAGGCAGAAAAAAAAGTGAAGCAAAAAATACGCGCATGTATTATGCAGGCGTGTGCATATCGCACGAAAAAATCGCCCGCATATCCTCCGTACTCGCGTTCGTGAATTCAAATTTGAATTTCTTTAAACGTACCTTTGCACTTCCGTCGGACCTTCATCGAGCGATGCTGCATTCGCAATTTGAGAAAAGCAATTTTTTCTGGAGTTATTATGCAAGACCGTATTTTTATTCGGCACGAACGATGAATAAAAAATTCAAAATAATTCGAATAATAAAATAACAAGTTTCTGCGCGAATTTTTTTGTGCTCAATTAATATACCAAAATTAATTGAATTCTTATGACGGAGATGACAAAAACTCGTCGGTTTTCATTATTTACATGATGATTTGATTGACAAAACGAAAATTGTTTGCTGAAAAATCCAGGTGAAGAAAAAAATATTGTAAAAGAGTCAGCAAGCAAAGTTGCGGTAATGACAAACGCCAGTAGGACAAAAAAAACAGCGTTGAATTTATTTTAAGAGAATTGTTTCGCGAAAACGTTAAAAGTTGGCTGTCTCGGGCCACACAGTCTTTGGAATAATATCGAATTCTCTCTCACGAGATCGGACATCCGAGGTCCTGGACCGCCCAGCATCCTCACCGGAGTTCGAATGCAGCAGTAATTTTTTAGGTGTGTATGTATATACATATATATATTTATATATATGTACACAAATACAGACGTACAGAAACTGCATAGTAACTCGATAATGCGTTGCAATATTTTCGTGTCCGCTCCAGCAGAGCGTTTGGAATGGCTGGGAGCTGTTTGACGAGATGAGGGTGAGGAGAAAGTATCGATGTCTTTATTAATGGACCAGAGACTCGAACGTCGAGTTTGAGAGATTTCAAATGTGTATACAGCTCCTATACGAGATGCTGCATTCGTGCAAAGTTACTCGGTCGAGCATATACATGTAAACATATTTGTACATTAGGGTGGTCGAAAAAAAATAGTTTTTTTTCAACCCCCACCACATTTATCGTAAATTTTGTAAAAAAAAACAAATGCCAGTCACAGTTTCGTCTTTTTCCGTGTCTAATTTTGATTTCAACGAGCCAAAACTGAAAATTTCCCGCAATTCGAAATATTCAACACCTCGCGTTTTGAAAAAAATCCATTAATATACTTTGAATCGAATATTTGATCATTGTTTCGCGCTTGATGATTTCAACAGGCTTTGATCCACGAGTTTGGCAGCTTGACGAGTATTTCCGAAGAATTTAAAGTCCCGAATGACGCATTCTCGCTGGAAATAAAATCACACGCGGAAAAAACTCGAAAATATCACGACAGAAGTTTTTCCCACCTTTGTCGAGTGGGAAAATTGACCCTTAATTCCCCCTTAATACGAGAACGAAGCGGAATGCTCGCTAATTGGTCGCTCCTTTGAGATGAAATCCGACGTTCTTCGGATTGTAGATAATTTCAGTCGTTTTTTTAACCACCCTAATTATTCGACCAAGGCGAAATCCGTTGTTGAATTTTCGAAGCATCGAGCGCGACGCGAGACGCGATCGACTTTGGCCGAGCTGCGTAATCTCCGGTAGAAATTTGAATCGGATGCTGATTGGGAGAAAATTCGCGGTGTGTTTGCTTTGGCGAAACGTACGCGAGAGAATGGACCAGTCGAGCAAAGAGAGAAGATCGTGAGAGGAGAAGAAAAAAAAGAAGGAGAGGAAAAAATAAAGAGACGAAAACGAAAATAGAGAATTGGAACTCTCCGATCGTTTTTGATGAATAGGCGTTCGTGGAACGTCAGCGCTTCTTCTCCGCCCCCGTGGCTCGCTCCTGACAGCCCTTCGGGCCCACACTTATTTTCCAAGTCCGACGAGAAAAAGTAGAAAAAAAAAATCCAAAAAAAAAACGTATAGATTTCGAACGGATGAAACGGCGCGTCGAACGTTTCCCCCCTGCTTTTCCGCGATTTACGCTGCCTCGGCGATAACTCGAGGATTTTCGTAAGCTTTTTACGGTTCGAACGGAGAGGATTTTACGTTTCGCATCGTGAATGGAGGAATTATAGACGTTCTGATTCCGTTCTGAATTATAGACGTTATTGAGAATGAAAACTGCATGAAACGTTCTTTTGTTAATAACAAACACGAGCTTTCGTTCGGGATTATCAGGTTTTTTCAAAAGTAAAAAAAACATTGAAATTCGAGAGGCTTTATTTTCAAAGTAGATCGAACTTACTATTTTTCCTTCGTCCGATTTGGAAAGTTCGTTCGGAAAACCGTCGACGAAACGCGAGCGACGGAGAAAAAGGTTTCATCTGAGATTATTGGCTTTTGCAATATTCAAAAAGTGTCTGTTTTTTTCCATATCCCGTAAACTCTCGTAAACATGCGTATCGTACATTTTTTTTATACAAAAATCATTCGTTTACGCGTAAACAAAATGACCTTGGAAAATTTTGGCTCATTTTCAGAGTGTCACTCGAAAGAAATAGTCTCTGAAAAATGCGTCAGAAATTTTTAAAAGGGTTTCGAAAAGTATACGAGATACAAAGACGAACGTACAATGTGCGCATGATTTTCGTCGGTCGAGGGTGCGCGGGGGTTGGGGGTGAAATATCGCGTTAAAAAAGAAGTCGATGCAACATGATCCTCCCTTTTTTCTGGCCCTGCGCTCCCCGCACACCGGGATCCCTGTAAATTTTCGTAGTCCTCGTCGACGTGCGCTATTTTTCTCCAGCATCTCTCGTTCTCTCTTTTTCTCTCTCATCTCACACAGGACCCTTGACGTGAATGAGTTGACAGGTATTGTCCCATGTATGTTCACGTGCGTGTACGTATACTCGCGTGCTTCTTGTTTCCTCCATCTTTTTCTTTCCCTCTCTCTCTCTCTCTCTCATCCGTATAGATTTTGTGCATCTAGTCAGCCAGAATGCAGGAGACGATACTTCCAGCGGACCGAGGGATGCTGCGCGAGATGAGAAAGAGAGAGAGTGATTTCATCACGCGAGAGAAAAAGTTCCATCTCGATGAGTCAGTTCCCGTGCGGTGGCGAGATCTCGCGTTCTCGAATCCGCCAACGATTACGATCTTTTGCCTCCTCGCAGTTTACGAGCATCAGCAATGGACCAAGATTCACCTTGTTTTTGGACTTGCGAACGTTTTTGCCCGAGACTTCGACTAGACTCTGTTTGATTAATACGCGTGCGCGGATGACTTTGTGTGGGCCTCTGAATCTCGATGCAATTTATCGACGAATGTGCGTATGAATAATTAACAACAATGTCGATACGCCGGGTACGAAAAAAAAAACGCGACAACCGATAAATCGCCGGTAAATATTCTAGACGAGTTTTTTTAAATCCAAGACTCGCGTTTAACGATTTTTCAACGGTAAAATTCAAATATTTCTGACTTTTTGTTATAATTTTCGTTTAATTTTCAATAAATTTTTCAAAATTAGTCCAAATTCAACTATAAAAAAAAACATTCATCGTATAATCAAAATTGATTAGTCAAAGCGTTATAATCTCTAGAAGTGTGTCATTTCGGTATCGATAAACAGCGATAATAACGAGATGAAAAATGCGTCGCTGTCAAAATTTAAACGGAACGAGATGCCGCTGCGAATTCCGCTGATGCAGCATCGATATCGGAGTTGCACCAGCGGATTCACGGTCTCTGCGATCTTTCCGAGAGCGGAGGATCCGTGAGGTACGCCCTTGAATAGCGTTACAGCCGACGATGAACGCTGGAGAGTTTAATCACCCCCGAACTATCAACCAAATTAATTAACGAGTAGACGAGAGTGTGGCCCACGTAATTAAATCGCCCTCAAACGTGGTGGTCTACTAATGAATATTCGCTCGAATGATTCCAGGATTTTATACATATATATGTGTATATATACCATCGATTGGAACTGCATGGATAACACGAGAAACAACATGCATTCTTTCAATTTCTCTCATCTTTTTTTTTTTCTCCGGGTCGTTCGAACGAGTGCATATCGGATCCCGTCATCTCTCTGAATTTTCCACGAAACTGGGCGCGAATTCGAGAAGGAAGGCTATTTTAGAAGGCGGATAAAGAAGGAGAGAAATCGAAAGGGAGAAGGAGACAGCCGGAGGGAGTCCAACCGGGAAGATACTTGTCTTTTTTATCATTCAAGTTTGGCGCGGGGTTTAACCGGCTCGTTCGGTTTACGATACGCTATGCGTGTATATATAAATTCACGTTACACTGTATTCCAATATATACGCTGCTCGAGCGAGAATTTATTTCTAACGCTCGCCAAAAAACTATACATTTTTTCAGGCGGATTTTATCGGTGTGCTTCATTTTCGGCAGACTTTTATCTCGTTTTGATCAAATTGACGAATTGTCAAGGATTGTCAAAAAATGCAAGGTTTTTTGTGGAAAAAATCATTTTTCTCTTTTTTCATGAAAAATTTCGGAGACGGAGAAAAATGATGCTGAATGGAGATTAAATTAAAATTGAATAACGTTATTCGGAGGAGAAAATCGAATTTTCTAATCAGCCGGCGAGTCTGCGATCGAGCTGACATTTTTTTGCGTGAAAAAAAGGAGACCGAAATAAACGTTGCTCCGAAATGAAAAACCACCCTAATGACGCGCGAAATATGCGAATAATCGTTCGCCCCATCGCGTCACCGGGATTAAGGGGTTGAAAGATGATGATAAAAAAATTTTGAAAAATGCGCCGTCGTTTGCTATATTCGAGGATAAATTCGATCTTTTGTTCTGGCCTCTGTCCGGTAAAAGTCTTGTATATCGCGCGTAAGTTTGTGATGCTGTGTGGTGCAGAGCGGCGGAGATCGAGTATAGCTCATCGTGGTTCCTTTTGCATTCTTGGTTTTTGTATAACCTGTTCCCGGTGCGCATTGGGCCGCGCGCAGAACCGGGGCTCTCGTCGAAGATGCGAGAAAGCGACGGAAATCGGAAGGGCGAGCGCGAGAATCGCAAATAAGCGGAGGCTGCGAGTCCGGAGGCGCGAGAGAAAAATCGCGACGGGATTTCGGTTCTTTTTCTTTTTATTCATGTTTTTTTTTTAATCTCCAAGACTGCAATCTTTTTTTCAAACTCTCTCTCTCTCTCTCTCTCTCTTTTACGGGCACTTTTGAAAGATACAGACGTCACGTGGCGGAACATTTATCGTGCGAGTACAGACGGGAAACTAGGAGAGAAAGAGAAGAAAAAAAAGTTGTATTCGACGATGCACGAGGACGAGAGAGAGGTTTTTAGCTCGAAAAGATTTTGGCAGCGTTTGTATTCGCTGGCGCCGCGACGCGGGTGGCTTTCCATTGGCTTTTCTCGACGATACATATAGGTATGTACATATGTATATATGTACAGCAGTGAGAATAGATTGTGCTCCTCCTTTGTCGCGCGTAATGTTGGACAGCTCGGGCTAGGCGAGCCTATACATTTTCAGCCATTGTTGTCCTCGCGAGATCTCTTGCGGGAAGGAAAAACGCGGAGGGGTGCGAAAAAAAAATGATGAAAATGCGAGATAGGATGCTGGAGAGCAAATCTCGAAACGAGAGCGAGAGAAAAAGAGAGGAATGGTGAAATGGAGAGGAAGAGCGAACGAAAGATTGACGTTTCGGTCGACTCAATTTTGGAGCAAGGAAAACGAAAGGACGATATCTAGACTCGAATATTTGACATTGCAGGTGTGTTCTGAAAATGTTGATCATTCGTTATTATTTTTGGGAAATTATTGCGAAATAGAATATTTATACAAAACTGCTTCCGATACTCAAATATCATTCAATTATGGAAATAATAGTTATTGCAAACCCAAAAACATCGAAACCAATTTGTCACAGCCTCCTCGATGGACCAAAAATAAATCGAGCGTTAAAGAAAAAATCCAAAACGTGGGGGGAAACGTTTTCAAACACCGCAGCTAACGAGCGGATGTATAATTGAGTAAATTTTAAAAGGAAAAAAAAGAAGGAAAAATGGCCAAACGAGAGAAGACCACGAAAATTGAGATCTATGAACGAGTATTGTGAATTCTTGCATCACAAAACGATTTTCTTTTGGACGAGTGGCTCTCGTGTTTGTGTAAATGCACGAGAGATGGATATCCAAGGTTTTCAGCATCTTGAATCTTCTCTTGTCTCTCTGTACTCCCCCTCCCCTATTCTCTCGCTCTCTCTCTCTCTCTTTTTTCCTCTCATCTTTCCCTGCTTCACCGACGACGCTTCATCTTATTTCTCGGCTGTCTGCGAGCGTGCTCGCGTTCTTCCTCTCCTTCTTCCTCTTCCTCCACTTCTCTCTCGGCGTGAATCTTTCATCTCCGGTCGGAGGCTGTCTTCTTCTTTTCTGCTCAAACGTTGAGCCCCCCCTCTCTCCCTTCGTCCTCCCACGTCCCTCTCTATTCTTTCCTCCGCGTTATATACTGGCTTTTCGAAAAACGTTTGCTCCAAAACAACACGTGGCTTCACGGATCACGAATTTCCATCTTTCGCGACAACCGCTCGAGTTCTCCATCAAGATGCTCGTTGAATCGCGGCAATCACCACTCTTTCGTATAATTCCATCGTTTTTTTTTATTAAAAAAAAAAATCACCGTCTGACAAAGTAAAATCTTTTTCTTTCACCGCTATAATTTTCGAAAATCTGTGCTTGTCCTTCGAAAGACGTCAAAAGAGCCAAAGCGATATCGACAAATCGATCAGCGTGGAAAAAGAATAAATCCGATTCGAAAAAAAAAATGTTACTGACATTTTCTCGAGTTCGTCAAACGAAAAACGTTGCACCTTTCGCGAGCGTAGAGAGGAAAAAAAAGTTCTCCATTATTATCCGCTGTAAAAATAAATTTCCTCGCGCATTATCGCGTCCCCCTTTTTTTTTCACGACAAACAAATGTACAGTTAACGTTCGCAGGGGCTTTGTGCAACACGTGCACGTTCTTCACGCGAGAGAGAGTGTACATAAAAGTGCAATAATTGCGCACCCCGTCGATGAACACGGGAATCCCCCGGAGAATTCGTACCGCGTCAGACCGCACGTGGAAAAGCGCATTGATTCGTAATTCGCGGCACAAAACGCGAGAGGCGCGCGTGAAAGAGTCGTCGGGTTTTTCTCGACAAATCGCATTAAAGGTAACGTGTAATTTATTTCACTTTCACATTTTTTTTTCATTCTTCTCCCCCTCACGTGTGCGCCATATCTGGAGCAACCTGTAATCTTTTTTTTTTTTCAATTCTTTACGTCCTCGCACTTCCCGCAACGCGGGAGGGCGGTGCGGTTCACCTGGTGCGGCGGACGCAGCCGATGAAAGAGTTGCGCCACTTGGAGTACGCTCTCGGAGCGCGAGAATCGCTCGCGACTTTATAGGAACCTCCCCGATGACGAATAAACCTCCCCCCACCCCTTGCCGATCGTTCAAGACTCGCAGCAATGTGTCTTTCAATGAAAAAAAATATAACAACGCGCGTGAAATTTACGGGACGTTTCATGGGACAGCAACGACCTTCGCGGGCTTGCGCTGCGCTCCAGGGAACCGGGACGACCCGGAGACGCGAATTTTAAGCTCGTAATCAGCGAAATCGTGAAAAAAATGAAATTTTGAGTAAATTACGAAAAAAATTATTAAACGGAGGGAAAAAGTCGACAAATTCGAGTTTGTTCTTCCGGACATAGTTTTCGTCACAATGGAGTTGGAATGTTTTCGCAAACGAGCAGAGGATTTTGAAGAAATTTTTCGAAAAATGATCGGAAAAGTATGAAATTGAGAGTCAAAGTGAGCACGACTGTGTGGTACAGCCAGATTGGATGGTTAAATTTGATTAACGAATGAAAATATTAAATGTCAACGATTTTTTTGCTCTCCCTTTTCGTTATTTATTGCAGTCGTGCTTTTTTTTTCTTCTGCGATGCAGCGAAATATTGCTCGTCGACGAATTTGCAGCTTGTGAGTGTGCGTGTGTGTGATGCTGCAAGTACGAATCTCAGATTACGAAGAATGAGTTACAGAGAATTTATATGCAGTTTGTCCCCCGCAGTACCGGAAGTCAATATTATTCTTCGTGCTGTGCTGCTATATATAAGGTTCTGCGTCGAGTTTTCTCACAGTCTCTCTGATATTTGCCGCTTATATTTCGCCCTCGGCGAATGAGAGCTCCCCGCACCACAAGAGAGCTCTGACAATACCGACGTTTGTCCAGGTGTATACGCGTGTACTTGCGTACGTATGCACGTTACGAAAAACACCTGAATGTTTTATTGAACGTTTTTATGCTCAAAGAAACATCAAAGTGCGACAATAACAGGTTGGGGAATAAATATTCCGAGGGTGGCGGAAAAAATCGACGAATTATCGATGAAAACGTTCGATTTATCGTCGCAATTAAGGCCTGATTTTATTCGTTGCGATTTGACGATTTTTTGCATTTTTTTCTCAATCGCGAAACAATTTTTGTCGAAAAACTCCGGATTTCTCGATGTGAAATTTTCAAACTGTTCGAAAAGATAACTTGGCTCCAATTTTCAACGTCGATGAAATTTCCTCAAATTTGTATTGTTACGAAAAAAGATTTTCTTCAAACTTCCGTCTCGTTAAATGTAGGCACACGTTTGAAACGCTGTTCGTTATAAGTTAAACGGTTTAAAAAACATCGTCGTCATATTTTATTCATTATTGCGATGACAAACAGAATCGAAAGTATATTTCCATTGTGAGGCAGTCGTTTTGTGTTGGTCGTGAATTTCCTACGTCAAATAAACCGACTGGACTGGCCCAGCGGTGGTGTGTAACGCCGTTGCGCACAAATGCATTGTCGGAGAAATCTCCACGCGCAAGAATTTCGTGAAAATTTTTCTCGACATATACAGGTTGTCCCAAAATTAAATCGTCGATGATCAAGTTCCAGATGGAGAATGGTATCCCGAGCCGAAAAGTCCTTGAGCACTTTTCGATCCGACGAGTTCCTTCCGAGTTATCACGTGATATACAGGCCGTCTCTCGTGCGGCGCCGGCAGGAGGGGGGCGTGCGCGCGTCTAATTATTCGTTTAATACTTTGATCATTATTAACTCTTCGGGATACGGTCGTATGAAAAAACGACAAAATTCTTTTCGTCTCGAAATTTCATCACGAATGCAACTTTAAATTGCCGGCATCGAATTCTGGGACACTCTGTATATTTTTACCGGAGCATGCTCGTCGGACGTACCAAACAGAACGCTCGGAAAACACGACGTGCCTACGCACCCCCGGAAACGAGCGAGAGAGCCAGAGAAAAGATTTTTGAAAAATCATTCGAGCATCACGAGTATTCCGCACAAAGAGGAGTGTCGATGGCAGCGGAAGATCCGACAGTCGATTTCATCATTTATTTTGGCCTTCCAAAACATTTAACAAAATTCAAGATGCAAAATGATGTACTTCGAATTCGTTTAAAAACAAAAACACAAGAAATAATCTAGTCACCAAATTGTCAATCTCTGAAACATTCCTGGTTTGAAAAAAAAAATAAAAAAATGGGAAATTATTCATTTCTTTCATCTTTCATGATTTTTTTTTCGTCGTGAAATAATTGAATGGTTTTTTTTAGGATCATCACAGTTGTTTTTTTTTTCGTTCTTCAATATACGCAGGTGAGACAATAAGCATGAATTCCTGAGATGCCAATGACTGTGCGACTTTTTTTTGTACCTTGCTTATTTTCAGTGCGACCGACAGGCTTTTCAAAGGAGAGAGAGAGAGAGAGAGAGAGTGGGGGAATTCGTGGAAGCGAAGATTTATTTTTCTGAAGAGACTCTAATGGTGCTCCCCCCGTCCACCCCGGACCGAGAAACTCGCCCCCGCGTGTCTCACTAAAGTAGCTGAGTTACGACTTCGTAAGGGAGGCTTTCCTTCTCGTCGTACTACAGAGTCTCGCTACAAGAACGATTTTCCTCGCTTTTTTTTTTCCCTCCCTGCTTTCCTTGTTTCGCTTCGAATTATCGCGTTGGCACTGGGATATCCCGCAGTTGCCAGCGTAACGCAGGTGCGATATTTTTCGGGGTTGAAAAAAAAAACAAGAAAATTGATTTATTACACTTAAACAAGTGTTTTCGAGTATAGAAGAAAATTTAATTTTCGTTTTGAGAGGAAATAGCTGGCTGGAGAGATTGCTGGCGAAATTTGCATTTCGGTTAATTTCATTAAATCTTATCCAAACAAGATAAAATCGAGTTTTTCCATTTTTTTTGTTTAAGGGCGTATTAACCAAACCGAAATTGAATCAATGTCTTACATACCATTTATTTTTCTTAGGTTTTTCACAGCAAAAAAAAAATGGGAAAAAATAATGGCAGGATGAGAATTTCTCGTCCTATTGCCATTCTTCTTTCCCGATTTCTTTTTACTTCTCGATAATCGGTATTGAAAAAAAAATCTTGTATAATTCTCTCAGGCGATCCATCTCTCGTGTTCTTCAATTATTTGATCCGTCATCGTTTCAATTTTTCTTCTTCGATACTAAGAAGCGTTTTGCCACCGCTTTTCGCCGCCTCGATCAAGCCCAGCACCGAAAACAATACACGTGGAATGTTCAAACTTGGAATTGAGCTGATAATCAACGTGAGATAATAATAATTCTCGCATTCGAGAGTGGCCACGTTATCAAGAATGTATATGACGCACCTCTATAACAGCGTATTAAAGCGTGGGAAAGATACAGAGATTTAAAGGCACATCGGTGTCGTGATTTTTAAACGTCAGCGAGGGAAAGAAAGAAAACCGGTTTCCCGCAAAACACACGCGTCAAGACAGGGAACGAACCGAATATCGGTGTTTTTCGTATACATCCATCTATCCGCACACACACAGGGTGTCGGAAAACACTTTCCCAATTGTTTAAAGTTGGATTCAGGATGGAATTCCAAGACGAAATGTATTTTCGTATTTTTTTATCCGACCGAAACTCGACGAGTTATTAATCGTCAAAGTTTGAGCCAATCGGACGCGCGCTCTCCCTTCTCCCGTGGGCGAGCGCGCGCGTTTCATTGGTCCAACTTTGTTCGTCAATAACTCAACGGGAATTCGTCAGATCGAAAAGTTCTTCAAGACTTTTCGACTTGGAATCTTATCCCCCATGCGACGTTAAATTGCCAGCGTCCAGTTTTGGGACACCCTGTATATATGCGTTATAAACCATGGAATACTCGCACACTTTTTATCACGAATTTATCTATATATACGTGGACGACAATTTATCCTCTGCACACCGCTGATTCGGGTATTTTAGTGCGTGATTCGAAAGAATGAAAAATTCCATGTTTTCGGAAAAGTCCATAGAAGTATAAAAGAGCGAGAGGAAGGGATAAAATAACGAAAAAGAAACGGAGAAATCTATCACTGAGCTAGAAGAAGCTTCTAAGGCGAGTGGAAACCTGTTGCCAAACCTTCTCGCTCTACCTTCATCTGCGGGAGTGGCATCATTCTCCGAGCACACTTTGGCCCATCACTCTTGCTTCTTCTTTTCCTTTGCTGCCCTTATTTTTCTTCTCGCAACTCCTCCTACTCTTCATCTTTTCTCTCTCTCCCTTTCTCTCTGTACCTCTCCGTCCTACCGTGAATTCGGGGGAAAAAATTTGTATCCTACGCTCTCCTTAAACTTTTGGAAAATAAAATCCTTCATCGACTAACGTGTACGTATACATTAGGGTGGTTCGAAAAAAAAAGATTTTCTTCACTTTTCGAAGCTTTCACCTCCAAAAATAACCTTTCTTTTATTCAAAAAAGGTCTTTGCCAAAGAATTAATTAAGAAGAAGTTACCGAATCATCGAATGGCAATTCTGTTCGAAATTCGTGGTTCTCACACACCACAGATTCACTGGAAGAGCTAGAAGAAAAATGAAAATATCCCTCGAGAGATTTTCCCATCTTAATTAAAGGTGAAAACGTCTCCTGATGCTGGGCATCCAACGTCAGTCCTGTTCGGGAGATCTCTTTCAGCGCAGCATCCAACGTTTTCGAGGGTGGAGGAAATTTCGATACTTTTTTTTTGCAACCATCCTAATGTGCATATACATATTCGAAGCCACGATGGAATGTAAATTGAGGCAGTTATAGAGCAGGCGGATAATTGCTCGTCCAAAGATGAGTGTGCGACAAGGGGAATGAGGGAGAAAAATCTTGAATCGATACAGATGCAAGCCAGAGCAAGAGGCTGCGAACAAGAGAGTCATCTTTACGAGCAATGATTATACACCTTCGGAGAGATTGTAAGAAATTCTTATTAATAACTGAAATCGGAATGGATCTTTTCTGATGAGAGCTTTCTCCATCCCTCTCTCTTTCTTTATCTTTCTCTCGCGAATGAAACTTTATTTTTCTCTCTCGCATCTACACTGTATGGAAAAGCAATTGCTCTGCGTGATTCGCGTGCATCAGCCTCTTACAAAATCGAGAACCTCGCGATTACAATGTCGAGTAAATGCTCAAACTCGCACACATATTCGGCATGGGGATGATACTCAAAAATCGACTGGCCGTTTCACGAGTCCTGTTTTCATCGAAATCGACAAACGACGAACGAAAAAAGGAGTCCTCCTACTTGAGATAAAACGAGAAGCGATGTAACGTTTGCCGATGGAACGGAATCGGAAGCCACTGATTTATGCACATTTTTTCGTGTTATTTTTTGTCTCGTGAAAATTTTTCAAAATTTTTCGAAAAACACGACACTTTGTCGTGGCTCGAAGTTGATTTTGAAAAAAAGTTTTGTACAGGAAAACGTGAAATCGCACGCGCAACGTATCATCGAATTCGTGGAAAGCAATTAAGCTTCGAGTTGATTTATTCGAGGCATAAATAATTTGGTGAAATAGTAATTATCGGGCTCTCTCGTGCTCCTCTACGGCGATACCACCGACGCCTCTCTCCCTCTCTCTCTCTCTCTTGCACTGCGTCTCTCAACCCGAGAATTAGAACGAGAAAGAAAAATGATGTGTATATATATGTATACCAGCATCCGTGTATAATTCTCATCCCTTGGAAGATGAAAGCATCCCGCGCGCTTCAAGCGAGCGTTAGCCAAACTTCCCGTGAAGCGATAAATTCTTGAAACAATGGGGGAAACTCCATGGACTAGACAATAGAAGAAATACACAGCGCCCTCTTCTGGATGCTGCGCGGTGGTAAAAGATCACGGAGTCCGGTGGCGCCTCTTGCTGTTCATTTTGAAAAACATCATTTCCTCTCATTTTATCTCCCTTTTTCGTCAATTATACGAGATGTAGCCCCCAGCACGTTTTGCCAGTGAAAAGAAAAATAGTGAACGTGAGATTGGTCCAGAATCTGCAAAAGATCATTTTTTATCTCTGTCGTCAGACTTCTCCGAGAGATTTTGCTACAGAAAGGAGTAATTTTCTAAATGTAGCGATGTGTAAAACACGATAAATGCCCGAGCAAACGAGGACACATTCGGGGCACATTTTGGAAATGATCGCTCGAACGTGACGTAATCCCTGAAATTTTTTGCACAAAAAAATCTATGCGAAATTGATTTCTCGTGATTTCACGAGCGATTTCACTACGAAACAGAATCGTACGTTGAATATAATAAAATCTGAAACCTACATTGGATAAATTTAGAATTTACCGTATACCACGTAGAATTAAAATTGTAATGGATTCCCACACCATAGGTGAATCGCAAAATATGTATGTATACAAGCGAACACACGTACGTACGGGATTTATAATTTTTCGGGTATTCATAATAATTGGAAACGTCCGTTAAACGTCAATCAACGTCACTCGCCTTTTACCCAAGTTTACATGTACCTTATATCCGCCCCACCCCCGTGAATTCCCGTTCCCTCGATGAGTGTACGAAAGATGCTTCTCAAATATAGAAACTTAAAAATAAAAAAGATATTCCGCAGCCCGACTCGGAGCAGGAAAAACATCGCCTTATTTCTCAAGATTCTCAATTACTCGAAAAATTAATTTCCGCTTGTTATATATTTCCCTAGCTTTTTTTTCACAAATTCCGTTTCGTTATTCGCCTCGTTACAGCGATTTTGTTGCCTCTTTTTTTTTTATCTTCGTCTTTATTGTCCTCGTCGTTAACAATCATATATTGCGCTTGTTTGCATATCGTCGGCGGCTAATTGGATAAATACGTGGAACAGTAAATCCGAAGGATATAGAAGGACCCAATAAACTCGGACGAATCCTTCTCATATTGGTATTTAGTATATGTCCACCGCGTGCATGTAAAGTTTTGCGGATACTTGAACAATTTATATGTTTATAAATGTGTGTGTGTGTGTGTGTGTGTGTGTGTGTGTAGGATATACACCTGCGCGAGATCTACGCGAGAAACATAACGTTTGTTTATAGCCATTATTCCTCGTTACCGTGATGCTTGATACAGCTCGAGTAATAAATTACCTCGATTCAGAAACTGGTTTATTTATAGACAGGGAGAGGAGAATCGCTTTTGTATGTCTGAGCAAGTTTTTGCTAGATAATGTTGCGTATATACAGGATGATTCAAGTGTAGTATATCGAAGGGAAATTCTGCATGATTTTTGGAGCAAAGCTACCCTCGTTGGTTCTTTTTTCAACCACCTTTTTCAGGGGTAAAACCACCGCAAAAGACTGTAAATAAATGATTTTTTTTTGCGAATCTTTCTATACGTCATGATAGCTGGAGAAACACAGGAGGAATTTGAAAAATATGAATGTTTGAAAAATTCAAAGTGTTATTCAGTTCGAAAAATGAGAAGACGTGGCGTGCGGTTGTCACCCCAAAATCGGCAGATTTTGAATTCATTTTTCGACTGGATGTGAATCAGACTGTATGAATATACAGTCGCTGGAAGAGTCGCTTTTTCGCGTTTTGTGTTTGCTGCACCGCGTGAGACGTCGTCGAGACGCCGCCCCGTTTATCGTTGTAAATAAAGTAATTAGCCGAAACTCGGTGTGGATGGTGAAAAACGAAAAAACGAAAGATCGCCGGTCCAGCCACGAGGAATGATGGATTCCTCCTCGCTTTTTGTTTATCCAAATTCTGTAGTGACCTTTTTCGTCCGTTTTTTTCGTTCAAATTTTTTTCCTGCTTTTATTGATGCAACGTATCTTTCGCACACACGTATAAATACGCTTATATGCATCGTGGAACAAAGGTGAAGCAATTATAGACGTTAATTAAAGTGGTCTGCTGTGAAATCTCGAATAAAAATCATCATTCGATGTCATAATCACAGTTGGATCTTGCGGAGCAGGCATTAATTATATTTGGTTAATTAACATGGAAACGGACGAATACGCTGTGTATAATTGCCGATTGACGGTCGTTCCTTCGGATCGGGCTAGATTTTTTTTTCTTTTTTTTTGTTTATCGAAACTCATTGATGTTCCGGTAAGATGAAATAATAGCGGATAAAATATTTGTGAAATTTTATTTGGAGATTGACGCCAAAATCTCAACGAAATCGAAATTGAGAGAATAAAAAACGATGAATTATTTTTGCTGAACATTAATTCAGCATTTTTTCAAAAGACAAATCCAGAGCTGCGGATTTCGAATTTTTTTCGTGTGACATTGGAGGTCGATTTTGCTTTCGCCATGGCAAAATCCCTCCTCCGCCTCGAGATATCCAGCCTCTTCCTGTTTTGTTGCAGACTCTTCGAGATCCCCCGTACTCGCGAGATATTCTCTCATTACTCGGTCGAGTACCGACCTCGCGATCTCCCGAACGTTTTTTGCATTATATTGGCAGGCAAGAGAGAGAGAGGGAGAGAAAGAATAAAGAACAAAAAGAGGGAAACGGAGACAGTGAGTGAGAGAGAAAGAGAGACAGAAGGGAAGATGCTGGGCGCAGGTTGCCTCCTCTTGGAACGATCGGAATCGACTGATAAGCCATTCCTCGCGCTGGCCACATCGAGCTCGTAAATTGCACGCCGTTCCAAAGAGCCAGGACTCTATGTGCCAGGAGGCAAAGCCCAAGAGTGATGCACGGTGGTGGCCGAGCGCGGGATCGTGTTCTTCGTGGGGCTAAAGATGTTCTACGCTTATTCACACACAAACACACGCATGCACACAGGAAAGCACGGTTATTTATATACATGTACAAATAAATAAATGACTGTGTGTATATAATAGCATTTACCGTGTACCAATAAGTATTACGTACATTGAGAGCTTGAGTCTTCGCTGTTGTCGCGATCGAAGATATTTTCCATCTCGCTTCGATGAATATATATTTATCGAACGAAATAAGTCGACGTATTCTTCCAAATGTGAAAAGAACACACTGAAATTGAAGAAAAAGTTTCAACGCGAAAAATCGTGTTTTTCTTGACATTTTTCGTTTTTGTTTATTTTATCTAAACGTTACGGAGTATCTATAATTTGTTTACAAAGCACAGAGAACTTGTGGCCAAAAGTTAAGATTAAATATTGTTATTTTTGGTAATATTGGTGAGTCGAATCGGAGGCTGCGACGATCAGGTCCATGTGACGAACAGGACGTTTGGAAAACCTACAACTATTACGTTTCGATCGGTGTGCGAGCATCGAGAGATTATCTACCCTCTCTCTCTCTCTCTCTTTCCGTTATCGTATAGATCGTAAAGCGATTATCCAGCATATACAGCTTTGCACAGAGAGAAAGAGAGAGACGAGAGCATATCGACATCCAAGGGATTGTGTTCTCGTCGAACAGCCCTTTGCGCCCTTTTCAACGACGATCTTATCTGTCGTTATACAAAGATAACTGCTTGTTAAGGTAATAAAACGTCACGTTCGTATATATATACCACATAAATCCTGTATAAACATGTACAGGACGTCCCAGAACTCGACGTCAACGAAAAAATTCCAATTTCGATGAAATTCCGAGTCGAAAAGTCTTTTGGTATTTTTCGATACGACCGAATCCTCGTGAGTTATCGCTCGTCAAAGTTTCAGCGAATCTCGCCACGCGCTCGCTCCCCTCTCCACGGCTCTGCGCGCGCACGGAGCGTCCGATTGGCCGAACTACGATGATTAATAACTCCACAGGGGTTCGTCGGATCGAAAAGTGCTCGCAGACTTTTCGTCTCGGAATTTCATGACTGATTCAGCTGCGAATCGCGTTCACCAAGTTCCCGGACACCCTGTATACAAACACAGCGAGGAACAAAGTTTCGGAATCTCTAGTTTCGATCTTCTACCTCTTCTTCTTCCACCAAGATTTTTCGCTTTTGTTCGAGATATATATTGATTATTTCCGACTCTTTGTGCTCCTCGAAGGATTTAAATCTATCGACTCGTCCATCGATTTCGCGTCGTAAAGTTCGAGCCGCTCGCAGCAGTGTTCTCGAATCTGTGCACGAAGTATAATAATTATGAAGACGCGAAAGGGCTGGGAAAATCGTAAAAAGTTTGTCTAATTTGTCTCGCGAATGGTCGCAGAGTCCGACGTGACTCTGGACCATGAGTGCAATCTCTGTATTATATTGTATGATATTTATAAATATATATATAATATATATATATATATATGAATATCGCGAGGTTGACTCTTCGGGGTCGTGCTCAAGAAGGCTCAGGAGGTACAGCAAATTATGGCGATCGAGACAACGGGGCACGAAGATCGTGCACCACTAGCTGGGACAAAGTGGCGAATCGAGAAAGAAACTCTCTTCCCTGGTTTTCTCGAGGTTGATGCGAGGGTCAATTCCGTGCTCCCCGATTGTCGGAGAGCGACCCATGGCGATATTGCATAGTTGCACTTTGTATATACATTTATATACCGCAGGAGCGATGAAAAATAAAAAATTCGGTGTGATACGGCTGATTCGCAATCTTTCGTACGATCCTCGGCGATACTCCCGGCAGGTTTATAATGGGAGAGAAATCCCGACGATCGGAGAGGAAAAAAATCAACATCGAATGAGAAAAACGAAAAAAAAAAGAGATACAGCGAGCTGGCAACGCTACGAAAAACTGCAACAAAATTAATGATATGTGCAACGAAACGCGATAATTTTGGATTTTGAAAAGTTTTTTTTATAAATAAAACAAAATAGAACGAGTACGAACGATGAATTTTTTGAAAAAGTCGCCACGTTCACCTCTGGACCGCCGTGTGTATAAATTCGACGTGAAGGGAAGAATATCCGAGACGAGGAGGAGAAAAGGAAGAGACGGCTCGGAGATGAATGAGTAACGAAAAATGAAAGGGAAAAGTGCCCACGTGAGGAACGAAAGTTTGGTAGCCGAATGCGGTGGATGAACGAAGAGGGAAGAGAGGGCCGAAAGATGAGACAAAAATGAAGAAAAAGAGGCGAAATATAAGGAGAAGAGGAAGACGGGCTTGCCGCTAATGCGTTTCCTTAATGAACGCTTTCTTTGTCTCGGACAAACACCGAGAGTCCTTAAGAGATCCTGAATCCGCGAGGAAGCGAAAGCCGCAAGACAATTTCGCCGGTCCCGAAAAACGAAGGGAGTCGAAACGAAGAGGCGGTATCTATATACCACACAAATACCATCTAAAGAGTTCACGAAATTATTCATCTCTCTCCCGTGCCTTTCCGCAGCCTCCGAGCCATCTTGCACCTCTTCCCTCCCTTTTTTTTCCTCTCAACTCATTTTTTCCCCCCCAAAACACGTTTCGTCGACACTCCAAAGGACAGATCGGTAGGTGCAACCCTTTGTAACGACATTCGCGATCGAACGATCGTCAAAATTTTTCCACTTCGCATTGAACGCCGAATCAGGGGTGCCATTTTTTTCCAGCGAGATATCGAAGAACCAGTCGGCGTTGAAAATTACTTCCTCCGCGATATTCACGAAGAGTTGCAAAAAAAAAATTCCGATGCCGGAATTACGGCAGGAAATAGCTTCTCGTCGATAAACATCCGGAGATCGGCGAATATCGATCGATTTCACGTCGATCGATCCGCTAAAACGCATTTCTCACGGGCTTTGATTGTTTTCCCTCGCTCATACTGGAACGACATTCCGAAATCATGTTTGAAATACCGGAAGTTACACACGTACGTCCTGGAATTCCTCGCGCGCGATCAACGCCAGGAATTGCACCGATTTCGCGTGTGCACATGCCCGTACGCAGCCTTTCCAAAATCGACGAGAAATGGCGATGACGTCAAGTACATACATCCACATGAGTACGTCGTTACAGCCTTAAGGTTAATTCTAAAAAAAAATTATCAAAAAAAAACACTTTGCACACATAAATCGAAAAAACCTCCGGGCTCTTCGTTCCTCCGCAATCAGCATCCCTCTTTGGTCCATCCAAGTGAAACCGTGACATCTCCGTTGAACAAAAGATTCCATCGATAACAAAAAATGAACACGATCTGTGCGAAAAATGTTCGATCTTTAAGCACGTTTTGGAATGAAATTCGAGATACTCGTGATTCTCGTGCGATATAACGGGTGTCCGTTACGTCCTGCTGTCCTGACACGTCTTGGTACGTAATTTGCCCTCCAGAGCGCAATCGTCGGTGTGTGTGAATGCGCGTAGGGTTTTAATAGTTTATAAATGCATGTGGATTACTACCAGCGTCTGCGGTGACTGTTTCGAGGTATATAATATATATTTTGCTGAATACATGAGATAACACGGAAGTATATATGTGACTTATGCATCGTACGTATATATACTTGTAATAACACGTGGAGTACAGAGCAAGGTGTTTCGTCTCCCTCGAGCATGATTTTGCTCACTCGTTTTCTTCCATTCCCTGTCTATTCCTCTCAATTTCACTCCCTCACTTGTACTTTCATCCCCTATTTCGTGGCACCCTCTTGCGAGCCGTTTTCAACCCCCTCGCTAGATTCCTCCACACGCCTCTCACTTCGAGCTCGTACCGTGCTCATCTCTCTCTTTATTCTCTTTATCGATGTACCAACAATGTCCAATTTCGAGAAAATTAATAATATTATTTTTAAAAAAAGCGAAGCTCGCAGTAGAACGATTTGAATTTATAAAGCCTCGTTGGCGTGAAAAATAACTCCAAAAAACAGTTTTTTTTTGTAGGTTTTTGAGGAGAAATCGTTAAATGATTCAATCGAACATGATACTCGCGATTTTGGCAATAAAAAAAACAAATTCTCAATTCGAGACTCACGACGGGGCGACAAATTCGGTTGCTTTAGTCTGACATTTTTCTCCATTTTTCGCTGCAGCGAGCAAGTACATGAACATTTTTTAATCACCCTAATTTCGTACGCATCCAAGGGTGTTGAAAACGATTACGGAGTAAATGAGAGTGTTTTGAGCGTCGTTTTGCGTATAAAAATTTATTTTTTCACGGGAGTTTTGCGCGTGCATCGACATGCAAAAGCGCAACTTGCCCCACACGCACCATAATGTACGAGTGACACAGAGGGGTGCGAGTCCTTTCAGAAAATTACGTACGACCGAGGTGACTCCCTCTCATCCAGTATGAAAACCAACCGCGAGATTACGCTGGACCCACACGGAGTGTCCTGCATCTGCCATAGCGCACGGTGTTTCTACGTGAACTACTTTTTTTTTTCTTTTCCCTCCCTTTTTTAGACGAGGAGCAATTCTCGTTTGTTCACGGATCCTTCTTTTTTTTTTCACTCGCGACGACGTCGCCGATACGGCGCTGGGCGATTTTTTTTTCCTCTCCCTTTTGTTTTTTTCTTTTTCAACGACACTGATTATCAGTGAACTAGATGCGCTCCCTCGCGGCAAACCGCGAATGAACACGCGTTCGGGTCCACCGTTCAACAGCGTTTATAATATTAACTGTGTCCTGGTGGAATCACCGCGAGGCTCCCCCTCGCCCCTTTGATTCCTCGTGCGGAAAATACCATGCAGTCTCCTCCTGTTTGTCTCGATCAGCGAGATATTTATAAGGAATCGCGTGGGGTCGTTTTATGAATTCTGCGGGGACGTACGAGCAGCGAAATGATTTTTTTTTTTTTTCAAAATCGAAAAATACGCCTGAATTCGGACGTTCAACGTTTTTCGTGGCTTGATCGTTTGAAAACGAGAGGAAAAAATGTGTTTTGCGACAAAACGTTACGAGCGAACGGTCGAGGAGCCGGCGAGAGTTTTACGAATCGGAATTCTTTTTTGATTCGTTGTCGAAAAGCTCTTGGAACGATGCTGGAAATTACGTGGTTGTTTTAAGTATCCTTCCTTCGTTTGAAATTTTTTAAACCTCGAAAATTTCGTAATGAACGAGTGATAAGCGATGATTTTGAAAATTGGAAAAAGTCGAATTTTTCAATTATCGAAAAATCCTTTCAGAGGAGGTTAAGAAGGCTGGACCCTCGTGCCTTTCTCGGTCCAGCACTGAGAAAACGCAGGACGAGGGGGTTGAAGGAAAGAGAAGGGTTTGGTCACCCTTGTTGGACCGGAGAATGTCGCTGAAGGCAGTGCGGAGGAACGCACAGGCTCTCGCCGTGTTTAGGGGTGGGCGAACTGGTGGCAAACTGTAGGGGTTGTAAGAGGGTGGACTCTGAAGTCCACCAAAAGGGGAAAATGAGAGAGAGAGGGCGAGAAATCTACGGGGGATGTGAGGGATCCGAGAGATGAGTCGGAGGGCGCGCGAGAGGCTCGGAAAATTTACGCCTGACGGTGAATTCCTGCAGGGCCTCATATCACACGAACACAGGGCAATCTTAAACTCTCCTGCAAATATATATACATATATATATATTTATTCACGTACTTAGGAAAGCCTGCGCGTCGTACTTCCGAAATTCCCGCACGTTCGGTCGATACACAGGACCGAGAGGGATTCCACCGACTACACATGAACTCCAGCACGTCAGCCTCAAAATACAAAGAGTTTTCTCGAATTTTTCACCCTATTTTTTTCATCAACAAAATCGCAATGTTGCCACCCGAGTATGCCGAAAATCCAAGCTCGTCTTTTTCGCAGCTTCATCGAATGTCATCCGATCATCGTATAATTTTGCGATTAATCAGAAAAAATCATTCGAATCCGAATGCCGTTTTATTTCTCCAAAACCGTACTCTCCTCGGACTTTTTTCGTTCGAGACACGTACGAGGGTAGACGGGGGTGTTTTTCAAGGCGACGGAAACGCACGAGCGTGCTTTCGATGATGGAAAAAATCCCGAGGGTGTTATCTCGCGCCCTTGAATATATATCGTCGAATATTATGTAAATAAATATTTATATATTGTATATATGTGTATAGCGTATGTATTAGACGTGTACATATGTATAAATTGCTCGGGGAAATTGCGGAGAGGCTGGAGAGGAAGGGGAAGCCAGCGAAGCTTGCAGCATCCCGATCCAAAGGCGGCAATCACGCGCAAAGACAAACAGGGTCTGTGGACCACCGCTGATTGCCGAAGAAAGTCCTTTCGGGATCTCCGCTCGTCGTACTCGAAACGGCATTCTCCTCGTCATCGTCGTTTCGTCTCTCCGCTTCTCTCATCGCGTTTCCGATGCCTGGACCCCGTATGCACCGCTCGTTCGACGTCGACTGCATACCAAATCAAAGCAAAGGGTATGCACCACAACACTGCACACCTTAACCCGTGTGCGACTTCGTAATCTCGCGGCTGAGCGGGAAACAACGCGATACTCGAAGGAATGACACCTTGGCGAAACTTTGACGCCATTTATGGGGGTTCGGGGGTTGAAAAGAAGGGGAAAAAATGAAAAATGTTACCTGAAGTCGAATTTTTGTTGATTTGCATCTGTGATTCAAGCGTCGCGATTGTTTTCATCTCGTACAGTCATTTTTCGCAGTAATTAACATCCAGGGAAAGGATTCACGGATATGTGGGAAATTTATTTTGAATTAAAAATGAATTTTTAATTAAATTTTAAAAAATCCAAAAAAACAAAGGTTCCAAGAGGGTTTTTGAACAATCAGAATTTTCAAACGAGACTTTCGAGAAATATATCGAGATTAACAAAATATAGACTAAAAGTAGATAATTTCACATCCGGAAACGTTCATAATTAAAAAATTCGAATCGGATAGAAGGAAGCGATTTAAAAAAACGACGATTTTAATAAAAATTAATTCATAAGTAGCTTATAAATTAGGAACAAAAATGACGTAGAATTTACGACCGGAAATAAATTGAAAAAAGTGATGAAAAATCGTGTATCTTCGTTGTGTTTTAATCGTGTCGAATTTCAAAATCATTATTCATTTTCGCCCGAACGCGTCTTATTTCGTTGTCCACGACGTCGGCGAGCTTTGCACGAACCTGCAAGGGGATATATCGAGAAGGTTTTGCTGTGTACAGAAACGCGAGTGGGTACTCGCTTATATCAGTGACAAGCATCGAGGGAGGAAGAGAGAGAGAGAGAGAGAGAAGGCAACGTGTTTCGCTCGTCCATAGGGCTTGAATCTCGTGAATATTCCAAGCTCTAAAAGCTTCTCTCCCCTGTACACGTTAAACGCACACGCGAGAGCAGCTTTTGGCTCCAAGGTAGGCTATATGCGCGGAGGGTCCATCACGTCCGTAACAAGGTCTCTTCCTCTTTCCCTCTGACGAGATACGAACCCGGAGTTCGTTCTCCATTTGCGACCCGGCTCTCTTCCTTTCGCCGTTATCGTCCTAGAAATTCTCCGAGACGTGGCTCTCGCTTCGATGCTCAATTTCCCTGATGATGGGATGCTGTGCGACTCGGGATGTACACAGCAAGCTCGGAGACGTTTTGGAGTACAATAATTCTTTTTTGCTTTTCACCTTTCCATCACGACTCAATCGATATGATTTTTTTTCTAAATAATCTCAAATAAGGCTTTCGCATCATCGAGGAATCTCAATCATCACCCAATTTTTTTTCAAAAATCTAGAAATAATACCGTACATCCAAAATAGCCTGCAATAACATGATATTTTCGTGTCATTGAGGGATATTCGACATCACTAGCTTTGGCATATTTTGGAATTTTTTTTTCAAAGTCGAAAGTATACAGCATCGAAAAGCTCCAATTTTTCGGAGTATTAATTTGTATTACAATTAAACGGAAATGACGATATTTTTATAAAAAATATCCGAAACGACATTAATCATTGTTGGTTTCAGCCATAACTTTGGAATTTTTTTTTTTTCATACGTGTTAGGCAAATTCCTAGTCACGTCGAGCTTTTGTAAACCCTCGGTGAATTTTCAAGGATGCGGACACGGGGAGAAACCGGGAAGAGGCGACACGCTGGACCAAGACGCGCGTCTCCAGGGGTGAGATGTCCGTCTCTGTCGGATGATCGATCGCGGTACGAGCAAACATACATTCTACACGCACACACTCGGAGGTCTGTTTACTCACGAATTTTCGCTCGTTATTTCAAAAAGAATTTGGATTTTTTATTTCAGCCCTAGAGAACTCCCGATTGATTTCGTTCTTCGAGAAGATCGATCGTGTATTCTCTCGTGTTGAATTTTCGAAAGGATCCTGGCCTACATTTTACCCTTTTTCTAAAAAAGAAAATATATTTAAAAATTGAATTTTAATTTATCATCGTCCAGTTTTGGAACCGCCTGTATATGAATACAACGTTATCAAAGAGACACCGTGGCTCTTGACGTTGATCAAGGAGCAATCGCGAGGAAATGTGATGTACGCGCGTTGTTGAAGTTGAGAAGAGAACAAAAATAAAATCGTCTCGTACGTGACCGAACATACGCTTTCGTCATTTTCGAAATTATATTTACACACAAACACGCACACGAACGTATGGCCGACGCCAGTACACACAGATATATTTTTCCAGGTGCTTCCGCGGGAGGATTAAGGTGCTGATTCGACCGGACGATCGGCAGAGAGACGTTTTAAGCTCGAAAGAACAGGAATTTTCGAGTTTCGCAAAAATCACACAACGCGTGTAGGCTCCAGTTTTATTTTACGATAAACCGGAAGACAGACTGCTGGCTCAGCCAGGATAATTAGGTCTTATACGTACATAAATAGGAGGATAGAGAAAGCAACATGCACGAAGACGTGAGAATTTACGATTCTCGATGATTTTTCGACAACCACAATTTTGGAGCTTGGACAAATTTTCTGGGAATTTTCGGTGTGCTTCCGAGGCTCCTCGAAGAGGCTTATAAACAATTGCGTCGAAGAAACACGACTGAGACGCAAATCGTCCAGAAAAGATTTTTGGAATATGAAAAAAATAGATCAAAAATGATTATGATTTAATTATATACGTATTTGCGATGTTGTAGATACTTTTGAAGAATGAAAATATGCTGAAAGGTTTGCCCCTCTTTTTCGTCATTTTTGTGCTGGATGAAAAAAAAAATCGATCGAGGAAAAAATATATATATCCACGCACGAATTTTCTGTTTTCGATAATTTCGCAATTTCGTGGTTTGAAAAAATTAGGCTCTCTCGTCACGTGTTTATTCCTTCGAGAAAAATAATGACAAATTGAAACGAACGTCGAAAATGATTTATTTCGATTTTTTTTCGCGGCTTGAAAATCTCCCGGGGAAAATTCCTGGTTTTTCCGAACTTTTTTTTTGCTCGATGTGTCGTTACAAGAAAAAGGAACACGCGGTGGCAAAAGATGAGGAGTTTGGCCATGTTGCGGTGAGCATTTTGGTGGCAAAACACAAACAATATTTCTTATTTGAGTGTTTTATTCTTCCTTTGAGGACTTTCCCACATATTTTCGATTTAAAAAATTTTTTTTCCTTGCCGAAACACGTGCTAACGAAATGCGCAGTTCGTCAACAGGCAGAGGGACGTAAAAATCGTGAGAACTCACACTTTGCTCGGGTCCTTTTGCATGCTAATAATTCGCGGGTGCGCAACATCGCACATGAATTTTCGGTTCTCGGACGCGTTTGTCAGAGTCGTAAAGGCGATTTTTCCGCAGGCATTTTCCACCCAAAACCTCATCTCGCCTCTCTCTCTCTCTGTCGGCTTTCGCGGGGTAAACACGTGGACACATGCTGCCGACATGTTTTATTGCGACCAAGAGGCTTTTCCACAATTGCGGGAGGAATTTTCGTAGATTGCGCGACAGTGACAGCAGCTGTCGCACAAAAGAGTGTTTTGTGTTTTCACACAAAACACTCCTTTTTTCTTCGTCTCTCTCTCTCTTTGCGGGCAAAATCTTTCGAGGGATGAAGGGTGACAAAAGTGACGTCCTAAAATTCTACACAGATGGAATTATTTCGAATATTTTCGCAAAAAAAATGCCAAATATGGTCCTAGTTTTGGTTTTTTTTATTCTCACGATTGGCACGTAATTTTGAAAAATAAAGGTTTACAAGTTGTTCAATTATTCAATTATTTAAATAAGTTATTCAATCGAACGATGTTTGCATTTTTTTTTAATGTCGTTGAAGTTTGAACTCGATGGAAGTACGAATTTTCCGAAAAATCCTGACGTTGAGTTTTTCGTCCTCCAATTTGTTCATTGAACAAAACAATTTTTTCAAAGTTCGAGTGGCCTTCGATTTGAGTTGGAAGAGGGGTTCGACGATAATAAGATATCCCTCCTGAACTTTGTAACCTGTCCATCTCATTTACGTTTTCTCCAGCCTCTCTCTCTCTCTCTGTCTCTTTTTTTTCATCAGGGCTCTTGGCTTTTCCAATTTTTTTCATCTCACTTTCTTTTCTATGGACATTCATATATATATATATGTGCGTACTTTTTTCCCTTCGATCTTTCGACATTTTGGGTATCCGGGCTTTGGAGCCCCCTCGCACGAGACTCGACCATTCTCCTTCTCCCGGTTTTTCCTGCGAGAACGCGATAGCGAATTATTCATGCCATTTTCTCGAACGCTTCGCGCGGACACTCTCGAATCTGAGCTATATCTGCGATGGCCAGCGCACGTGAATACAGCTTTTCTGGGGCGATAGGGTAAAGGACTTTATCGTCGACTGCGCATATACACGTATTAGGGTGTTTCTTCTTCCTCAGACAACATTATTTTTCATTTTCTCCAAGTCGAAAAAACTGACGACACCCGTCAAGAAAAAAAAATCAATCTCCCTCTTTCGAGTCGCATGGAAAAATGTTTTTTTTTCATTTCACATCATTTTTCTCCGGCCATTCGCGATTAAAGACTAATCGAATGATCAGTTCACTCTCCACAGGGTCGTGAATCTGATTCGATGTAGAAAAAAATTGTGCGGAGCGAAACAAATCCAGTTGGATGGAAAACACTTTCATCCCCTTGTATTTGAGGAAGAAATTAATTTTTCTTGCGAGCCGAGTGTTTAATTGAGCTGGAATTTTTTTGCCAACGCGAAAAAATGTTTTTTGCACGATCTGTCATCAGTTTTTTAACTTGCGCGAGGCTATGGTGAAGTCGCCTGCGAACGAAACACCCTAATACATGTATATATAAATAATGTGTATATACAGAGAGGCGGTTGGGTGGAGGGCGATGGCAAAAGGGAATTTCATCCCCCAAGGGAGTCACCAACCCGGGGATTTGTTTTGGCCATCTCAAACCCATGGCTATAGCCGAGTTGGCCGTAACAAAGTCACGAGGATGGCTATCCTATTCAAGGAGGAGGATGATGGCGTACCACCTCCTTCTGTATCTCCGGCAAAGGCATTATTTCGATTCCGCAGCGTTCCAAAATGAGATACGAAATAATTCAGCGGGGAAAGAAAATATAATCCTTCACTCGTCTCGCACCCCCTTGCCGGCGTTTTAAAAACCCGAGACAAACCCTCGGAGCTTCCTTTTGCACTGAAATTTAAATCGCGCGAAAATGTTTTCCCAGTTTTTTAAAATCCAAAATTAGTCTCTTCGATTAAATACAATTTTACGAATTTTGCTACAATTATTTTCAGTCACTGAGCATCAGAGCCTACTTTTTTTTCTACGTTTTGCTCCGAGTATTCAGACAGAGAGGGCGAATTTTGATTGATAAAAAAAATGGTACTTTCATCGTCAGAAAAAAAAGGTCTTCTTTCAATTGCAACAACCCGACGTGGTCGTTCGATGTCTTGGGATTGAAAGGCCAAGAGGTGACGCAGTGTTCAGCGATTTTATATGGACTCTTCGTGCGAAAATGTTTTCCCAGTTTTTTTAAATCCAAAATTAGTCTCCTCGATTAAATACAATTTTACGAATTTTGCTACAATTATTTTCAGTCACTGAGCATCAGAGCCTACTTTTTTTTCTACGTTTTGCTCCGAGTATTCAGACAGAGAGGAGGAATTTTGATTGATAAAAAAAATGGTACTTTCATCGTCAGAAAAAAAGGTCTTCTTTCCATCGCAACAACCCGACGTGGTCGTTGGATGTCTTGGGATTGAAAGGCCAAGAGGTGACGCAGTGTTCAGCGATTTTATATGGACTCTTCGTGCGAAAATGTTTTCCCAGTTTTTTAAAATCCAAAATTAGTCTCCTCGATTAAATACAATTTTACGAATTTTGCTACAATTATTTTCAGTCACTGAGAATCAGAGCCTACTTTTTTCTCTACGTTTCCCTCTGAGTATTCAGAGAGAGAGGAGGAATTTTGATTGATAAAAAAAATGGTACTTTCATCGTCAGAAAAAAAGGTCTTCTTTCAATCGCAACAACCCGACGTGGTCGTTGGACGTCTTGGGATTGAAAGGCGCATTTTTATTCCGCACCTCTGAATTTGCCGCACTTGTTCCGTACGCGCAGTCGCATAATACGAGAAAGAAGAAAAGTGTGCAAAGATCGATTTGAGAGGAGAACGAGATGAATAACAAGAGAGCATTCGAGGGTGTAACTGCAAAACGAATTTACGACTCGAAAACGCGACAAAGTTCGACGTTATATTACCGAGGAAATTCATGCACGTACTTTGGGTGTTGAAATTCGAGGGTATGAAAACTAACAGAGAGCCCAAGGGAACGCCAAGTGTAAATGCGTGTATTCCTTCTCTCTCTCCTTTTTTCCACAGCTTTTTCTCGCTTTTCCATCCCGCTTTCGGCAAGCCCGAGTTTTTCCAGACGACAGTAAAACCGTCACGATTTCCCCGGCGATTGTCGTGCGGAACGACGCTCTCGGACGGAATAAAAGCGTGTAGAAGTGCACGCACACCAGTGGGTAAAGGAAAAACGTCATTGTCCAGAAGTGCGCGCCGAGGCAAAGTTGGGAAAAAGGGACACAGCGGGCGGTGCCGAACATTTTGAAAATTCGCCGAGGGGCATCGGCGATCTCGTTCGAAAACGAGAGAAACTACTCGGTGTCGAGGCACCACCGAGTCTTGCGACGTCGGGGGTGCAAATGGGCATCTTTTACAGGGTGAGAAAAAAAAAGCAAGGAGAGAGGAGTATCGAGCCGAAAGACACTTTTTTTTCAAAGTCTTTTACGGTCAAAATGCACACCGCATTGTGGATTTCACGGAAAAAAAACATGACACGAAAAAATTGCGAAAGGAACTTTGTCATTTTTACGAATTTCGTTGAGATTCCAGGTCCGTAAAGCGGAAAAAAAAATTAAAAATTGGAGGAAAATATAGAGAGAGGGTTGATTCGAAAAGGAGCAAAAAAAATATCGAAACCTCTGGTTTATCGGGAATTTCGAGAATCGTGTGCCTGAGATAGGAATCGGCGTGGCAATTTTCGTACGAAACATCGAGACGAATTTCGATATTAATTTTATCGAGAAAACCGATCTCACGAGCATCGCCGATTCTCCGGTGATTACCGATGATAAGCGTAATAAGGCTGAAAAGGACGAAAAAATGCTTCAGCGCGTGTTTCGAACGATCGTCTGGAAAACAAATGACGCTCGCGCCTCTTCTCGTCAATGTCGATGGGAAATTTCCTCGACCGGAGCTAATCTCTCCGACGAACTTTTGCGCAGACGGTCGGAGCGAGTCCGACGTCTGAAATAAGCCGCATAGACTCCGGCTGAAATCCATCCGGGGGTTTATCTGCCGTTCGAATCTTCGTCCTTCGTTGCAGCAGCCTGGAACTTCGATGCACACAAATTTTCCCATTTTTGACGATATTATTTCTCCCTCTCGTCAAATTTGAAAAAAAAACCCAGGAAACACGAGTTACGAGAAATACATTCCCGCAAAAAAGGAAAAAGAAAAAACGATTACAAACTCGTTGGAAAATTGAATTTCCAATCACGAGGAACAATGTATGACCTTTAACTTTTTTTTCACGAGTGTCATGATTTCGGAAAATTTATATATTTGATATATCGAAATTGATATATTGATATATTGCGAATTTCAGGATCGTCAAAACGGTTCCATTTAACTTTTTTTTGACGCCAACTTGGACGAGACTAGAAAAAATATTGCCCAAAAAAGAAAAACCCGCGTACATGCATATTGGATTATGTACATAAAAGATATGGATTCATTAACGATCGGCGCTTCATTAATATCACAGTGGGGCGTGCTTCTCATCGGTCTAACACGATTTTGAGACGTTTCCTTTCGTTTTCGTTCAAACTTTGTACATTATATGGCCCTTTTCCAAAATTATGTTCGCTTTGGAGAACAATGCATTTATCTGTATATATATGTATGTATTATATACATATATACACATATACATGTGTAAGGGGGTGTACTTTGGATAATCCAGTCGCAAAGACTCGACACGAGGAAAACTGAAATCTCACGACGCGGCAGGTCATAAATATCTCACGTTCATGATGACCCAGCGGGAGTTTTGCTCGCTGGACGCCCGCCATTGTTCTAGCCGCACACCGGGTGGTCCGTTTTTCCTTTCGCACTTTTCGAAAATTGCCAATCTCTTCCTCGGAATCTCTGCACGGATTATCTAGATGGATAAACGAAAAATTATAACGAAAAAGACATCGAAGCCTTTATTGCCAGATTATCGACAGAATTATGCGGATTAAACAATTACCAAAGGAAAAAAGTCTCGTTCGATCGTGAATACCTTTTTTTTCCCCCGGACATTTTGATCATTTTTATTTTGTCGATGAAAATCGTCGTGAGGCTAATTTTCGAAATTTTTTTCAAATTTTCCCTCCGAGTATTTGTCAATCTTGTGATTAACGGTATTAATGTATTTTTTTGTGAAGAATGCTAAAGTGGAGAAATTCTTGTTTAACGCATATTTCGATTAAGATAAATGGTGTTATATAATAATGCAGAATATTCGCATGAGAGTTTACCGCCAGAAACTGGTGGAACGATGGTGGTTTACCCCATTTTCGCTTCGTGGTTAATTGCGTTACGAGAGCACACATTCTCAAGGGTTCACCCATTTACCGGGAGTGCAGCATCAGTTTGGAGCACCTCGCTGTATCGTGGCTCGAAAATTTCGCAATTATTAACGATACTCGATGAACGCTCGTGCGGGCAAAGTGCGAGCGTGAATTTTCGTCAATTCTTTTTTATTCAAAGAATTTTTAAATCGAAGATATTTCGAAGGAATTTTGAAAATCTAAAGTTCAGCCTAGTTTATTGTCGAAAGAAATTACAAAATGATTATTCTTTGAACAGCAAATTATTTAACAATGGAGGAATTTTGGAAAACCATTTTTGTTACGGCTTTTGAAATATATATATGTCTTTCCTTTTTGCGAAGTTTCAGTATCGCGAAATTGTTGATGTTTTGGGCATCGTGGAGTCTCGAACTGAGAGTAGGCTGCGCACGTATCAGGATGACGAGCACGTACAGAAAATAGACAATAATGGCAAGTTGCACGTCCCGATCGAGACTTACGAATCCCCATGGAGTTTCTATGGTGGATGGTTTAGAATCCGAAGATTGACAGCTATTTCCCGGCCATGTTAATCTCGCTCCTCTTCATTTCCGCTTATCTCGTTTGTAATACGCTGTAATATATAAGGGTGATTCGAAAAAAGGGGTTTTATGAATTTTTAAACTACCCCCCTGAAAAATAGATGTTTTTTAGTAAAAAAAAAAATCCTACGACTTCGTTCTTCCACGAAATTTTTCTCGGATTCGAGATTTCTAATTTTGTGTCAAAAGAGTGCTTAAAAGAATTCTAAACAAGAAAAATTCAAAGTGGGCATAAGAATTCCTGGAAAAATCTTTTCACGAATTTTCCCGTCGACCAAATCACCCCTAATTTTCAAGATCGACCAGCGAACCAGCCCCGATAATTGGTGGTCGCAATCGCGATTATTTTTTCTTTTTTCCTTCAAATTCGCGACGTGCGACGAGAGCCAGAATCCACCCCTGCCCGCGAGGGGTAGGAAAACACAATCTGAGGGAAAATATCGCTGCTCAACCCCTTGGACCTTCGGAGATCCTCCGAGATGAGGATAAACGCCGGAGGATCATCCAAGAGGTGACGCAGTGTTCAGCGATTTTATATGGACTCTTCGTGCTGGCCAAGTTACGTATTCACGTGTGGGAGGAAAATGAGAAAACGGTGGAGCAAAAGATGAACATATGATGAAGAGTGAATAGGACTTTGGGACACGGAATCCTCTTCGTTTTTCATTCACCATGAACGGCACACACGCGCCAGGTAGACATAATCCTCGGCGTGCATTCGTGGTCAGACCGCGAAGAGCAACAACCACCCTTGTCCGCACGCTACGCACGTGACACCTAAGAAAATTTCCAAGATATCCTCTCTCGTGCTTTCTCTCGAATAACTTCACGGTTATGTTTCCAAATCAGAGCTTAGATCGCACCTTTATACGCACTATATACACGTATTTATAGACCTTATTACATACAAGAGTCCTTTTCTCGAAGAGCAAAAAATCGAGCCGGAGACTGACTGTATTTTCCGATCGTGAGACGTTCAATATGTACCTCGAGCGTCAGCTGATTTTTCCCCGCGGAAAATAGAAATTCTAAGACATTTTTTTGTATATTTTTACTCAATTTTTGAAAATTCATGAAGATACGAATATTTGTAGTTAAAAATGTGTTGGTGCGATGTTTTCAATTCGTATTTTTTTTTGCAATTCTTTTACACATTTGTCACGAGATATTGGCGATTTTGAAAGTCACACAACATGGGGGTTTCTCTTGCGAAGGGACCTTTTAAATTTTATCGACGTCCACGACGATTCGCGTTGCCGAAGCCAAAATGATCTTGTATGGGTATTATATGGTACAGCATCACATATGGTAGGTGGGAACGCAACAAAATCTGTGTAATCCTGCATGCATTTCCCATGAATATGCATCTGCGAGGCTAATGCGATTTGATTCACGATCGTTCTTTCTCGAGAGTATCACATACACACACATATACATAAACATACAGCAGAAGGGAGAAGAAACGGATGCTGGAGCCTCTGTAAACTTCATGAATTCTACAGGCAAAATTCTATAAAACGCAGCCGCACAAAGCGAGCTTTCCTCCAATCGCAATTTACACCTCTCGCAATTTATCCCAAAAGGTATTACAACTTTTTATACCCGGTGCATGCAAATTCCGTTTCAATACCAAAGATCAATATCGTCGAGATTTAAGCTTCCCACAATGGTCCAGGGATGATTAAAAGTGTATAATCCGACGAGAAACGTGTGTATCTCGCTGTGAATAACCTCGAACCTCAAAATAAAATTGCCCGAAAGGAAGACAGTTCGAATATGAGAAAAATATAATTTTCCATGTTTGAGGGAATTTTGAAAAAATCAGTGAGAAATCTGTGACGATGGGAGATGAAGCTCGGGATGCTGCGGGTGTGTGCGAGTGTTTTCGCGCAAGTTGGCGGTGAATTTCAAAGGGTTCGACGGAGAGCATGCTGGGTATTTAATTTACCGAATTATCGCTGACCTGCAATAATTAACGCAAACTCTAATGACTCTGGCGTGGTCATAGAGATGAGATGGGAGAAGGGAGTGGAAGAGGAGGGAAATGAAATACCCAGCAAAGTATATATAAGCGCAGCTCAGCTTTTACCGTTGGTTCTCGCAGGATGGGAGAAAACGAACGATTAACTCGCTCCAATCTTGCACTTTCCGTCTCTCTCTCTCTTTTTCCATCCCCGGCGAAGCTTACAACGACAGAAAAGGAACATTTATGATTTTTCGGAAACGCCCATTTCCCCTCGTGCGAAACACGAAATTAGGCTGTTCAAGGTCCCCAAAGTTCAGAGCGTTAAATCGTTTTATTGCACACCCTTACACGTTTTTCCATCGTAAAGACGGACAAGAGAGAGAGAGAGAGAGGGAGTTTTCTCGGTGCAGCAATTGTTGAACGAAATAAACCAAGGTTTAAATTGAATGTTATTGCTATATTACTATGGTTACTCGTAAATTTTATATCCCTTCTATTTCCGGACAAAACGTCGAATGCGCAATGTGAAAAAACTCTTTTTCTCTCTCTTTTTTTTCAAATTAGACTTTCCGCGAGTCTCGGCTTTTCCGTTAACGATCTTTGCGTTCCATCGGCGGAACTAACACCGAAACGTTATTTTCGAGCCATCGAGAGACTTCCGGCAATATAATGTTTAATTTTATGAATTATAATTCCATTAATTTTATTGCGGAACATCGACGGCTATAAAATCACTTTTCGGATTTGGAATTTTCGAAACAGAGGCTGTATTCCATTGGTAATGTGCTTTTTTTTCTCGACGTATCGTTTTGCGGGCGAAATAAAGCAAACGAAAAAACTTTCGTACCTTGCCTGGATTTTGGACGAAAAATTTTTCGAGGAGTTTCAGCAAGAGGATCGTGCGAAATTCCCTCGTGAAAAACACTGTCAATAAATTCCAGCGATTCCACAATAAAAACATTCGTCAAAGCAAGTACGAAATATATCTGTTTTTTTCCTTCAATTATATTATTAATCGAAAAAATAAAAACGCAACCCTGAAATCAAAAATGGACCTCTCAGTGTTGACACAAACGACTCGTATTGGAATCTGCGGGTCCTGAGGTCCCTTAAGGTCACCATTTTTCACTGTATCAAGAACAAGTGAAAAACCATCCTCAATTTTGCCCACCCTAACACACACCCATACACAGAAAAAGACGACTGGATCGGGACCAAGAGTGAGACACTAACGGAGGCGGTTGGTCCCTCGCTGAGGTCCGAGGTTTGCGTCGGGAGGCACTCGCGCACTCTCGTAAACGTCATACATGCCCATGTACGTTTATGTATCAACCTATATACATAAATACATATGTACATACATATATATATGTATATACGTGTATATATATATAATATGTATATATACATGGATGATACGGTGGTAAATGGTACCCCCCACGTGAAGGGTACCTTTTTGTCACTACCGGTACGCGCGGCTGGCCAGTCGCGTGCCGGACCGGAATCACGCTCTTTTTTTCTTCTTCCCTTTTTTTTCTGCCTTCCCTCGCATCTTTCCTTTTCACTTTAAACTCGCCGTGGTAGCGCCAGTCACCGCGAAGAGATGACATTGGCCAGGCACACACGTGTGTGTGTGTGCTGTAGGTTGCACAACCCAGAGACGGACAGCACACCTGAGCCAGGGGGTCACTCGAGGATTAACCTTCCGTATATGGTTGGTCCCCGAGGTACACCGATGTGAAAAGTTTTTCGGTAAGCAAACGTGTCTGCGACACACATTCACGACCTCGTCCATCCGGGGGCATATTAATGCCAAATACAATCGCGGGGTTGGACGAAAATACCCACAGGTGCTTTCCGGTTTAGCCGAAAATCGTCGGGACCGGACAGACCCCGCTGCGGAATTCGGGCAGCTCGGCAAAAAGGGCCTCGTTCGTCGCATGCTCCTTGATTCTTTTTCCTTTTTGTGCTTCGGGCGGAATTGCCGGTTTTTTTGTCTCTTAATTCACACCTGAGACATCGAGGATCTCATCAAATTTCGGACGATTTCGAATTTATTCGTAAAAAAATCGATCTCAAAGGATAATCGTAATTTAATGCAATTTTTTTTTCAATGCTTTATTATTATTCGCATGGAAATCGTGCTGATATAAAAGATGGAAACGAGGCGCGTACGTCGGTTGCAGGTAGGTACAGTGCCGGCCAAAAGTCGAGGGCAACTTGAGGAACATGGGTAGGAAGATTCGTCTTAGAAAATCGAACGAATTTTCCCTTTGGTTTAATTTTGTTATTTTACATCGCGTTATTTATTTATTCTCATCTCGATCGCGTCGCGGTAGTCGAGATGGTCTTGAACTTTTGGCCGACGGTGTACGTGTGTTTCGAGAGTTTGAGCTCTCGGATGTGGGTCGTTTTGATTCAGTTTATAACGTTGACAGGATTTCCTGTTCATAGATCCTCTCTTCCACTAGGAATTTTTTTTTTCATCATGAACGAGAATGAAAACCTGCCAGAGTACCTCGCGTGCACTTGCGCCTTCCGATACCGCCCAATTTGACACCCCGCTTCCGGTTTCGTGATTATTATGAGCAAACGCGTAGCACATACACGTATGTAGATTCCTGTGTGTGATTTTGACGACGCATACTACCCTCGTAGGCTCGAAGAAATATTTAAAAACAAATCAAAGTATGGCAAAAAATTGGAGCGAAAAATCGATCAAATCTACGATGCCGGAATATTTATTTGACAGCGATTTTATAAAATTTTCGGGAATTTCGGGAAAACGTGTGCTTGGTATTTTTTCGAATGCAAAATGTTCCAGAATGAAAGTGTCTACGTGGGAGAATCCTTTTCCGAGGATCTTTTCAAAGTCGACGACTTTTTGGGACGGTGGATTAGAAAAATATCGAAATTCGACTTTTCCCAAGCGCCCTCTGTTGTATACGCACATGTGCCACGTTGAAAATTGACGTTTCAAATTTTCCGACACTTTTCGTTCCACGTCCATCAAGATCCGTCGTGAAATGAAAATTCTTCCTTACACGCAGGCGTGTAAATTTTTTTCATTCCTGTTTCTCGATTTCGATCGTTCTTTTCCTCGTTCGATATCCTACACGCGACAATAACGCAGACGGACGAATGCCCGATAGAAGTATAGGCCAAAATCCGATGAGTATTTTTCCCGTAAAACGGATTTCCTCAACCCGGTCGTTCCACATGGAAGCTGCAGCCTCTTTCATCCGAATGCTCTCGCGGCATTCGCGATACAAAAAAAAACATATATTTACACACGAAAAAAAGGTTCTTCCGCGATCTGACTGAGCGTATTTTAGGAAATCTCGAAAGGATATTCCGTGGGAAAGAAGGGTGGTTGGAAGAGTTGAATCGGGGTAAAAAAATGAGGGAACAGCAGCGAGAAATCCAAAAAGAAAAAAATGGAAGAGAGAGCGATCGAAAGGGGACGGAGGAATGAAGAGGCATAGGGGTGGGGAATCGTCGTAACACGAGGATGGGGGTAGCAAAAAAGAGGATAACGGCTGTCACGTTTGTCGCAAATTTTCACGCTTTTACGGAGTAAAAGACTGCCTGATATTGCCGTCGTATATTTTTTTTCTTCTTTTCTCTTTCATTTTTTTTTTCTTCTCCGCATCACCCCATGGAGTTGCGCGTTATTTATCATCGAAAAGGTATAAATTACGAGAAAGGGTTGGAAGAGCCCGGGCCACAGGTATACACACGGTGTGGTGATGCCGTGAGGGTTGACTAGAAGGCTTAAGGTGGTCTCCTCTCCGCGCGGCACCAAGATCGATGAACCTGAAAAAAGGGTCGGCTTGCATTCTTCGGAAACGTCGTATATGAGCTAAAGTGGATGAAAGATCGCGAGGGGTTACTGTGTCATGTACACGTCGAATGAATATGAGGAATACAGCCATTTTTTTCCGATTTTCGTGTAGGAAAGCGGCGAAATTTCATTAAAATAATGCGAAAGGGTTAAAACCTCGATTTTCAACCCTTTCTCACGTAAGGCCGAGGGCTCTCGCTCTCGCTCTCGTCTTACAAATTAGCGGACGTTTCGGAAGTACGAAATATCGCGGGGGGGAAAGAAGGAAGGCAGAGGGATTTATGTAACCTTTCGGTAGGCTAGAAAGTACAAAAACGAAACGAAAAATGGGTGAAAGTTGCCTCTCGAAGGCTTCCACGAAATTATCGCAGATTTATTTTTCTTCTACCCTTGGTACAGGTAGAAAAAATCCTGAGAAAGTCTGCTAATGAGCCTCGACGATTTCCGAAAGGTGTTTTATTTTTTTTATATTTTTTCTTTTTTATTCGCCGTGCAACCCCTGCGCTCGTATCTCGATCGTCCACTGACCGTGACAAAAAAAATTCGTTGGAGTCTCCCAGACGGTTGTGGAATTTATTTCATTTTTTTCGTTAACCGTCAGAGCCTTTTCCATTGCTATTCGCGATTTCTTTCGATTAATGGATTTTTTTCTTGCTCGAATAAAAATGATTTATCTCGATTGATCGCGAAGCACGCTCCGGAGCAAACACGACGAATGTGACGGTTGGATTTTTAGAGCAGGTAACAGCAGTAATTCGGATTCGGAGCGGAAAAACAAATTGACGCGGTCTCGTCGTTGATCCGTATGGTACTTGATTTTTTCTCGTTTATTTTGTTCGATATTTTCTCGGGATGCTGTGCGCGATTTTAGGAGCGTTCGAGGCACGCGGATCTCGCGAGAGCGATTTTGGAAACTCGATCAGCAGCACATTTTCCTCTGAAATTTGCTCAGGAGGCCAAGAGAGAGAGAGAGAAACAAGAAGTACGTCATGGACACCATCCCGCAGGTTCAAAGGCACAACACTAATGGCTCTTATCCCATCTTTCGTTCCTCGATATCTCTTTCCATGGACCACGCGTAAAGAAAAAGTTTCGTGTGTCACGTTCCTTCATAAAACGTCGAGACAACGGAAAGTACCATGTACCATCGCACAGACACACACAGGGGAAGCTGCAGATCGCTCTCTATTCTCACGAGACGCGTCTCGTGTTACCGGGAAGTTTTTTTTTCTCTCGAATCGTCGAGAAAATTACGATGCTCCTTCGTCTCTAATTCTCAGTGTTTCGTTGTTTTTTTTAAATACATGTATTTTCAAAATTCGAGTCCAAAGAAAGCGACGATGTTTTTCGATAAACGAACGTCGTTATTTTTGCGGCGCGAGGACGAAATAAATTTTCTTGTCTTTTTTTTTGCCGCGGTTTCGAATGAAACTATCGAAATATGGAGCAAACGTACCTTCGCGATATCACTGTAAATTTCATTCTTCTCGAATTTTTTTATCCGTCCTTTGTGCTCCCTTCCTTGGAATGTACCGTGTGAGAGAGCTTCGGGCGATTTTTTCAATGCTATCCAGATCGAAATGAGAAGAATAAAGATATATATGTACACGTGAAAGAGACAAAAAATCGAGAGAAGAAAAGCGGAGGAATGAACGAACAACGAAGTGCAAAGGACTCTGGAGGATCGTCGAATTCGAGAGAAGCTGCTATTCAAGTGGCAGACTGACACGTGCTGCAGAGGTGGAAGGCGAACGCAAAGTTTCTCGCTCCCTGTACAGCCTCCTTTGGAGCTAAAAAAATATATATAATCCAGAAATGTACAGGGTGTCCCGCAAATCGATTATGACAATTCAGAGTCGCACTCGGGATGAAATTCCGAGTCGAAATGTATTTTAGTATTATTTTATACGACCAAAACATGATGAGATACAATCAGGCGTAGTTCTCCCTTCTCACACGCGTCCTTTTGCTTCAACTACATTAACTGATAACTTAACAAGGGTTGGTCGGATGGAAAAATGCTTGAAGACTTTCCGACTTGGAATTCCATCTCCGATGTAGCATCGAATTATCAGCATCCACTTTTAGGACACCCTGTATATGTTAACGGCTGATATTGATAATTTAAAGTTGGATTCCAGAGGAAATTTCGGTGCAAAGTCCATTTTAGTATTTTTTCATACGACTCAAACCTGATGAGTTATCAGTCGTCAAAGCTTGAGCCAATCGGACCCGCCCATTCCCAGCGCGCACTGCGCGAGCGCATGCGTCCTATTGGTCCAACTTTATTAATTAATAACTCCGGGGGGATTGGTCGGATCAAAAAGTGCTGAAGGACTTTTCGTCTTGTAATTTCATCCTCGACTTGGCTTTAAATGTTCAGCATCCAATTTTCGAGACACCCTTTGAGTTAGAAGCGTCCATATGTATAAAAACATTCTCGGACACAGAATGCACACACGTGTCTTTGAGTGCATGTACATATGCTGCAAGACCGTGCGCATGTGCCTCGACATATGCACTTTACATTCACACGTGCGTCGCACACATCGATATTCTTTTTTCTGGCGTTATTCTACACGCACATGCACGAGGATATATTTTCTCGCAAGCTTATACCGAAAAGTAAGAACGGTGCAATGCACCCACCCACGTGTGTGGAAAGCAAAATAAGCCGAGACGCAGCGAATTCGAACGAAATACTTACCCTCATACGTCCATTGTCGAGGCATTTATCTCTTCAACAGTTTTTTCTTGGAAGAGCTGAAAAGCAGCTGATTGGGATTTTCCCTCTGGATTTATATTTGCTTGTACTTTGCTCTGTGATTCTAGCCGGCAATGCAGCGAGGAATATCCAAAGAAGATCGAGGGGAAGAAAATATGCTCGAGGATTAAACATTTTTTGGCAAAATATTGTGGGTCCAAAATTATTATTCCAGGAGGAAGAGGAGAGACGAGACTCGTACGAATGATTATTCTTCTTCTAGAAGTCGTCAACGATATTCAGACGCTTTTTTGAACAAATCTTCGTCATTCGCAAAGGAACGCTACCACGTCAGTATTAAAATAAAGAAAAAGGAAAAAAAAGCCAAAAAAATAATCGGTTATTTCTGATCATTTTTGACGATAAACAATATCGATTAAATCGTCCGAAATAAATTCCGCGACAATGAATAGAGTGATTCTTACACGTTACATGTGATCCCTTTGCGTTTCACGAGGCTGGAGTGAAAAAAAAAACGGGGAAAGGGAGAATAAAAACGTGCAGGGCCATGAGAAAAATCACCCCATCGTCGGGCTTATTTAATACAGCAAGAAATAAGAGTCTGGTGCGGTGAGTCGCGAGGGTGTGTGCGGAAAACCCGACGTATTATTGCTCGCTGCTGCGTGCGGGAGGATGACAGTAGGGCCTGGAAGAGCGAAGGAGTACAGCAACCTGTTGAGTCAGCCGATATCGCACGTTTTTACAGATGCACTTTTGCCATGTGCCAGCAAAGTACGATCGCGTTTTTCGAATTTCCGGTGCATTTTGCAACCCCACCTTTTTCACTCGATCTCCTCCTCCTCGAACTAAAATCTCACAAAAATGTCACGTTGCAGGTTTTTCAGCTCGATTCTCGAAAAAAGTTGATTTAAAATCACTCAAATTGCCAATTTGAACATCCAATCGTCAAAATATTCGCAAAGTCCGTTCCATTTTTGTTCAATAAATATCCAAGTTTTTCTTGCGACTACAAATTGTCTTGGTATACTTTATCCAATTTTCGAAATTACGACAAAAAGGATTTCTTTTTTTTCTTTTGAAAAACAAACAAAAGAATGAATCATCGAAAAAAAAGAACAACGGAGTCAAATGCAGGAACGAATTATTACACGTAAATGGCAGATGCATACGGTGCAAGAAAACAGAAGCAGCTTATTGTTTTTTTTTTCGAAAAAGACGAAAAAAGCGTCCATTTTGAGACGACAGTGCGTCTGTACCGATTCGGACCGATGCACCAGCCTCCACTCTACATTCTCTCTTTGCTCTCATCCTCTACCGTGTATTATATAGACAAACAAGACTCAGGGAGACGTTAAAGTCTCTCCGTGATGATTTTGCCGCTGCCTGTCTCTCTGTGTGGCTTTTTCGTCGTCTCTCTCTCTCTCTCTCTCTCTCGCGATGTCTCTTCTTCCCTACAAAGTGCCATACACGCACACGTGCACTCACACAGAAACGCTCTTACACAAATAAACGTGCATTGATGCTGGACGAGAGCATCTGCCGGCGCTCGACAGAGATCCATGATGATCTCGCTTAGGAGAGAGTTTGCGCTTCCCAGGCTCCGATGCACCTGGTCCTTCTCGAGCGAGAGAGAGCAGCGCGCCGAAATATCAAACGCGGCATATCTCGGTGCACTCCGCAGCATCGTTTCTTACCCACTCTTGTTTCGCTCCGAAACATCCACCCATGTTCGTCGGCATTTTAAAAATTGATTATCTCGAATCAAAGCACTTTCCCCCAAAACTTTTCTCAATTTTAACGATCTTGATGCAAGAAAAAATAGTGTTCGTTATTTCTGTCAATTTTTTTCGAATTCGAGAGCAGAAAAATCAGCGATTACTGCGATACCTTCAAAATGATCCATTTCGTTAACCAAGATTGAGCGGAACGTGTCTCGATAAATTAATCGTTGAATTAAATTGAAAAGAAAAACACAAAAATTGTTGGTTACTCGATATACCTTGGAAATTAATTATTTCGTTGAGTCAATTCTACAGAAAAAGATTCAAAATTGTAGACGATGGATCGAAATAGTTGATTCGTTAGATCGAAGAGAATAAAAACTGAGCGAAAAATGTGAACAGCGTTGTGTCTTTGAAATGATTTATTTCGTTGGAGAAAAATACATCAGAGCTCGACGAGATTGTGCACAGAGATGCCTCGAGTAATACTTGTTACACGACGGTGTTCAAAGACACTTTTTATCCACGGATAAACTCGGGGGCAAAGATCACTTTGGGACGTTGTACGAGCCAATCTTACTCCTCGTCCTCTCACTTTTCATCTCTATAAATATTCTCCAGCATCCAGACACAATATACAAAGTTCCGGTGAACTTTTTCGAGGTTTAGAAACACTCTTGAACTTTCCTTATGCTCACGACCTGCCTCACACACTCATGGGGTCTCCCCTTGCACGAGTTATGGCGTTTAAAGATTGAGAAAGAGAAAGAGACGAAGAAACCTTCAACCCTCAATGGACCAACACTCTCCAGCATCGCGAGGGTCTCGAGAACTTCGAAAACGCCACCGCTGATCATTTCCACCTGATTTTCCAAATGGCACTTGAATTCCTTCGAATTTCCTTGGTTAATCGCGAAATGCGACTCGTGGATTTTTCGTCTCGTGCGAATCAACGAAAATTCCCAAGTCGAATGATCCTCAAAAACGACGAAAAAAAAAAATGAATTAAAACGAAACCAATCGAAATTTCAGAGTGGCTCGTTCGCGTTCTTATTTTGCACAAATTCATCGAGAGTATTCGAGAGTGAAAAAAAAGAAAAAAATCTCTGATGAGCGATGTTTTTTTTTTGCATCTCTCCAACCGTCAAGATCGCGAGATGAATCTGTGTTGGCTGGAGGAAGTTACGAAACCTGCATTGTCACGTTCACATACATCGAGGATTTTGTATAAATGAGCATCGAGAGGGCTACCAAGGTGCTTAAACGCGTACCACAGCGCAAGGCAAAAGGGGAAGATGAACGTGAGGATGCAACTCATTACGACAGCTGTCTTTGGTGTGAGAAAAGCTCCTGCGGATACGCTTCGATGACGGAATACGCGAGAGAATTGAATACCAGTGTATTTGCTGCATATATATATATATATAAACACTCATATACATATACAGGGTGATTCGGTATAGGTAGTGCATCCGACACCTACGTATTCCAGGCTATATTCTGAACAAAATGACTTAGGCGTTTTAAAAAATACTAAATAGCTTTTAAATAGGAAGCAATAGAATTCTAGAATTCTCGACCAATCAGAGTTGCTGTTTCATTCATGATCGGAGACGCCTCAGGACCGGGTAATCAAGGCTCCGATTCGAAAAATTCGAAAGAGCGACAGAGTTCAGGCAGAATTTCGTTTCGCGAGCCCGGAAGTCTTTTGTTCCAACCGAAGTTTGCTGTCCCTCTCGATCGAATCATGTATCATACGACCGGTCGGCATTTGTCATTTATTCAATGAATTGTGCTGCGAAGTCCATTTATTTAATGTCGAAAACATTTTTCTTATGCAAGCATAGATCATTGATGATTCGTGCGTCTAATGCTTCGCCTCTTTCTCACGAGTAATTGTATTTATACTGGAAGTCTACAGTACTCTGCAAAAAATGTTTGATAATTGTAAATGATTTAAGAATCGAAGGTAACGACGCTCGATTCTCATGTGGCACAGCTTTCACGAAAAAAACTATTTCGCGTGTCTCATGCATCCGGCTTCATCCCACATGCTTTTTTGTGTGTATTGAGGCTCTGCAGTACTCGGTAAGAAACGATAGACAACCGTGGACGATTAAAGGAAGAGAGTCAACAATGCTTGATTCTGATGTGTCACAGCGTGCACAAAAAGAATTATGTCGTGCGTCCAAAGCTTCAGGCTCTTTCTCACGAGTTATTTTATTTATGCTGGAACTTTGTAGTACTCTGAAAAAAACGCTGGACAATCGTAATCGATAAAAGGATCATAGGTAACGATGCTCGATTTTCATGTGTCAGCTTCAGCGAAGATAATGTTTCCACATGTCTGAAGCTTCCGGCTACTTCTCACACGTATTTTCATATACACTAGAACTCTCTGGTACTTGGAAAAAAATAATAGACAACCATAGCTGCTCGACAGATCGGAACTAACGATCCTCGATTCTTATCTGACGCAGCTTCCAGGGATTAAACTATTTCGCGAGTATCATGCTTCCGGCTCCTTCCCACATGTATTTTCGTGTGATCTGAGACGCTACAGTCCTCGGAAAAAACGTGAGATATCCGTGGACAATTAGAGGAAAAGAATCAACAATGCTCGATTCTCATGTGGCATAGCTTTCACGAAAAAAACTATTTCGCAAGTCTCATGCTTCCTGCTTCTTTCCACATGCATTTTTGTGTGTACTGAGGCTCTGCAGTACTCGGTAAGAAACGATAGACAACCGTGGACGATCAAAGGAAGAGAGTCAACAATGCTTGATTCTGATGTGTCACAGCGTGCACAAAAAGAATTATTTCGTGCGTCCAAAGCTTCAGGCTCTTTCTCACGAGTTATTTTATTTATGCTGGAACTTTGCAGTACTCTGAAAAAAATGCTGGACAATCGTAATCAATAAAAGGATCATAGGTAACAATGCTCGATTTTCATGTGTCATAGCTTCAACGAAGATAATGTTTCCACATGTCTGAAGCTTCCGGCTACTTCTCACACGCATTTTCATATACACTAGAACTCTCTGGTACTTGGAAAAAAATAATAGACAACTATAGCTGCTCGACAGATCGGAACTAACGATCCTCGATTCTTATCTGACGCAGCTTCCAGGGATTAAACTATTTCGCGAGTATCATGCTTCCGGCTCCTTCCCACATGTATTTTCGTGTGATCTGAGACGCTACAGTCCTCGGAAAAAACGTGAGATATCCGTGGACAATTAGAGGAAAAGAATCAACAATGCTCGATTCTCATGTGGCATAGCTTTCACGAAAAAAACTATTTCGCAAGTCTCATGCTTCCTGCTTCTTTCCACATGCATTTTTGTGTGTACTGAGGCTCTGCAGTACTCGGTAAGAAACGATAGACAACCGTGGACGATCAAAGGAAGAGAGTCAACAATGCTTGATTCTGATGTGTCACAGCGTGCACAAAAAGAATTATTTCGTGCGTCCAAAGCTTCAGGCTCTTTCTCACGAGTTATTTTATTTATGCTGGAACTTTGCAGTACTCTGAAAAAAATGCTGGACAATCGTAATCAATAAAAGGATCATAGGTAACAATGCTCGATTTTCATGTGTCATAGCTTCAACGAAGATAATGTTTCCACATGTCTGAAGCTTCCGGCTACTTCTCACACGCATTTTCATATACACTAGAACTCTCTGGTACTTGGAAAAAAATAATAGACAACTATAGCTGCTCGACAGATCGGAACTAACGATCCTCGATTCTTATCTGACGCAGCTTCCAGGGATTAAACTATTTCGCGAGTATCATGCTTCCGGCTCCTTCCCACATGTATTTTCGTGTGATCTGAGACGCTACAGTCCTCGGAAAAAACGTGAGATATCCGTGGACAATTAGAGGAAAAGAATCAACAATGCTCGATTCTCATGTGGCATAGCTTTCACGAAAAAAACTATTTCGCAAGTCTCATGCTTCCTGCTTCTTTCCACATGCATTTTTGTGTGTACTGAGGCTCTGCAGTACTCGGTAAGAAACGATAGACAACCGTGGACTGAAGTTTTGGACGCACGAAATAATTCTTTTTGTGCACGCTGTGACACATCAGAATCAAGCATTGTTGACTCTCTTCCTTTGATCGTCC